>ML399561.1:712-58356 GCA_005239525.1 Nicotiana knightiana | reverse complement strand
AAAGAGGAGGGTACAAGATAATCCTCCATCTTTTCCACCCTCTTCAGAGATGCCAATGCCTGCACTTATGTCTTATCCTCCACCCGATGGCTATTATGAGGTGCCACAACATCACCAGCCCTATGTCTTTGTGCATACACTGGGTCTTTCATCACAGGGCCATAGGACTGTACGTCTGTCATACATTCCAGCTACCTCACGACCACATGGATCACATCCATCCGAGTCACAACCACGGGGGTCACAACCACTTGCGGTCTATCCAACTATGTCACAGTCACAGGGATCAAAGCCATTTTCATTAGGGACTCCATCTATTTCAGGCCTTCGCCTGCGAGATAGTAGCTCTGACCCCCTACACCTTCCACACATGCGTCTAATGTACGAGTTTTAGACGATGATGTTGATGATGACGAGGAGGTGCATCATGATCAGTATGGCAGGATCATCATATTCCCTGAGGGTGATGGGTAAGAGTAATTTGTTTTTACGTTTATTATTTTGTACAGTTTGTACTAAGATATTAATGTGTTCTCCATTTTTGTTAAATTGCAGGTTTATCCCGAGTAATATTACTACGAGGATAATCACCAAAACCACCAGAAAAGCTTTATGATGCACCCTATACGAGTTGGAGTGAATTCCCATTCACGCTGAAAGAGCAAATTTTCAATGAATTTAAGGTATAAATGTTCTTTAAGCAGTATAATTATTTATATTTATGATATTTCCATATAATATTTAGCTTTTGAAATACAGAGCAAGTATGTATGGGAACACCGCTATAGTGCGGAAGTGGCTGCAAATTTTAACCTCAAAGCTCGGAAGCGGTTGTCGCATAGTTTCTCCAAAGCTAGACAATTCAACAAGAAGCCTAACTGGTTGCTTCAACAGATATGGGAGGATTTGCAAAGGCAATGGCTTACCGCAACCTTCTTACAGAAGAGCGAAAAAGGAAAGAAAGCTCGCGCATCCGAGAAGGGAGGGTCCTTGCACACTGGAGGTGCGATCAGCCAAGGGACAATAAAAAGAAGATTGGTACGTAATTGATTAATTTATTTTAATTTTCAAAGTATATCTATTCTGTTTATTAACTAAAATTTATGAGTTTCAGGAAAAGAAGTTGGGGCGTCCAATGAAGCAAGATGAGTTATTCAAGGAGACTCATATTGTCAAGAAGAAGAAAGAGACGGATCAAGAAAGGTGGGTCGAGGGCCGAGCCTCGACTGTACATGTAAGTTTTCACTTTTCATTAAGTATTTTGATTTACACTTATATAAATTTTGAAATACTAATTCAATGTAATTTTTCTTATAGGATTGCTTCACAGCTGACGTGGAGGAATTCATACGCAGTCAGTCACCTAATGAGTCGGGCGAGGCAATCCAACTTTCGGATGAGATGCTGAAAGAATATGGATGGAGGTTGCTGGCGGTGCAAAATGGGGAAAGGTATATGGGCTTCCTACTAAGAAGTTCCATCGTTATCACTGTGGAATGCAAGGAATAGGGGCTTCCTCGCAATGCGAGCAACTTCATGGGGAGAGCCTCTCCGCTATGCGGGAGAGTGTGACAAAGCTCACATCTGAGCTAGAAGCTGCCAAGGAAAGAGAAAAGCTTAGAGATGCTCAGTACGTTGGCATGCAAGCTCAGTACCATGGCATGCAAGCTCAGCTCAAAGCTCTCCTAGCTTCTGGAGCTTTTCCGATTCCCCGGTCTCGCGAGTCATCGCCAAAGGCTCAACTTGAACGTGAGCGTTCCTCCCGTCCTCCCCGTGATCGTTATTCTCGTCCTCCTCAAAATGACCCTTCTCATTACCGTCTTGATAATGAAGCTTCATCAGACGATGATGATAATGATGTTGAATGAAACAATCCTTGAGTACTTTTATATACTTTGAACAAGACAATATAACTTTGGTCCGTTTTCGAATGGGCTTGTAATAAGTATTAACTTAGTTTTGTTAGTTTAATGTGTTAGTTCTATTGAACTTTATACTTTGTTGGTTTTAATATTGGTTTTAATGTTATTGTTGTGTTATTGTTGTTGTTGTTGTGTTGTTGTAGTTCGTATTGTTGTTGTGTTGTTGTAGTTCGTATTGTTGTTGTTGTTGTTATTGTAATAGGATTTGGTATGCTGGCAGGTGGTGTAGCTGCCAAAATAGGCAGTTTCTGCCAAAATAATACCCAGAAAAGCGACCAACTTTGGTCGCTATTCTATAATTTTTTTTCCTGGGCAATAGCGACCAAAGTTGGTCGTTAAATAACCCAGATTTCCAGTATAGCGACCAACTTTGGTCGCTATTCTATTAAAAAAATATTTTTTCTGAAAATTAGCGACCAATGTTGGTCGCTTAATTAATAAAAAAATTAAAATGTTGGAATCGGCGGCCAATTGTGGTTGCTTTTTGTTAAAAAAAAATTATCGAATAGCGACCAACTTTGGTCACTTTCCAAATTTAAAAAACTTATATTTTCTTTACAGACCAAAGTTGGTCGCTATATTTCGTATAATAATAAATAAATAAATAACATAATTTAAAAATAGAGACCAACTTTGGTTGCTAAATTTATATTATTAAAATAATATAGCGACCAAAGTTGGTCGCTTTTTTTGATACCGGAATATTTGGTCCTTTTAACTTAGAGACCAAAGTTGGTCGTTAATTAGCGACCAACTTTGGTCCCTAAATTAAAGGGACCAACGAAAAAGCGACCAAGCCATTTTTAATGCTTTTTGGTCGCTTTTGCTTTGTTTAGCGACCAAAGTTGATAGCTTTTCGTGGTCATTTTTTCCCCTATTTTTAATAGTGAATACTTATCATAGTCCAAGACCAGGCAATTGTAATATATACACGTGCATGATCTTGTGCAAAAGTGTTTTTTTCTATTAACGAGGTCCATTAAGGAGGTTGGTACTATTTTTCACATATAGTCAGAAGATCCACCAAAATATGGATGTGTATTTAAAAGGAATTTTTTTACAATTTTTATGTTTACTTGCTATTGTCAACATGATCAGAATACACATGGTACATACACAATATTGATAAAACATTGTAAAGTTCAGGAACTTTACTTTTTTCGTCAAGCTATTGTAGACCCTCTAGCTTCTTAGCGGAAACGTGGAAGTAAGATTCTATTATCTTTTAAAATTATTCATTCAAGGATTAAATATCGTTATAGTTTGTCTTCAATTCTAAATAAGAAATAAATAATGAATTAAGAATAAAAATATTTTACTTTATCTTGACTATGAAAAGTCACTTTATGAAGAGATAATCGCTTACCTTTTGATAAAAGTTGTCTAATCCTGTCATGCAAATGATCAAATATTTATAATTTAGCCAAAGCGTCAGATCACATGAACTATCTTAACTTGCACTTATTCTCTTAAAGTCAACCACGGTTAAATTTAAGAAAATTTTAACCTTAACAACGTTAGTAATTAAAGGTCCGAAGTATGATAAATACTAACTCGGGGGAAGGGGAAGAAGCTATGGGAATAAATAAAAAGGAACACCGACACTCTCTTGTTGCTTTTAGAACCAAGTATATAATCTAAAAGAATTAATAAATTTATTATGACAATACTCATTGTTGGCAAATTGATAAATTTATTACAGCAATACTTATACCCCATTATGAAAAAGCATATAGATTAAAGACCCATTGGAGAAGTTCAACCTGGAATCCTTAAATTTTCAAGTTCTCAAGCTTTTAGTCCTTTAATTTGTGCACATAATCCTCTGGATATGACCTTATCTTTTAGATTTTAGATAAAAATTTCCAAACCAGCAAGATTGTTTCTCAAAGTATATAGAGAAAATTTCTATTCAACTATTTTAGTATAGGATGGATCAACCTAAAAGTTTTACACAACCCCCAATTTTAAGAGTAACTCATAACTTTAATTATTGGTTCTACATTAACTTTAAGACAATACTTTTAGGTTTGGTGGGTTTTCATAGTGTTGTTACTTCCTACTATTTTTCATTATGCTAATATATTACAACTTTTGATTGGATTAAGATTAAACTTTTGGTAAAGACAAACTCCTATAAACAAACTTTAAGAGAAAGCAGAAGCATACTTGTTGTAATGTGTTAGTCCCAAACGCCCACGCAATTATACGTGGTTGTAGCAAGTAATATAATGTTAAATCGAATGTTGAACTCACATGGATTTGCGTAAATTACTTTTTGAATCACTCTAATTGTTATTAAATCAAGCCAAAATAAAATCCAGGAATGTAACTAATTTATACATAGACAAATATTCCAGGGTTGTGATCGATTCACCATTCGTATTGTGTTCTAATTAATTCTCCCTTTCATATAATTCACTCATGGTTGCTAATTAATCGATAAATTCTCTCATAGCCTTCTCCCGAAGCACTACTCGCCTATTCTCAATAGATTAACGCCTATATTCCTATGAAATTAATCTATTAGAACGCACTAAGATTATGATATTTAATTAAGCACGGTGACTAGGTATATTTCTATCCTAACCACAAATCCGCTCCCCTGAAGGGTTACGATCACGCTCTCTTCAATTCTTCTCTAATCTATATACGGCTTTCCCAAGCATAACATAAATAGTATATAGAACCAAATTGTTGGTAAGACAATTAAGAAATTAAACACAGAATTGAAAAAATAACCATATATCGAGTGAACTATAATCAAGGTTAAATTAATGTCGAATAACAATATTCATGGCTAAACCACAACCCTAGAACAATGGGTGTTTAGCCACTCATGCTATAATCAAATAATTGCATAAGTGTTGCATAAATTGAAAATACTAGAATAAGATGAAGAAAACTGAGAAATCCTTCGCTTCCTAATGATCCCGTGTGTATCTTCTCTCCAAAATGGCATCCCTCATCAAAGTTGTGTTTTGGGTCTATTTATATATTTTGGGACAAACCCTAAACGTGTAGAATACTTCTAGTCAAATCGAAAAACACTTAAAATCTTCAAAACTCGGACTAGGCCGGATCAGGGACCAGGCGTTACAGGCCAAACGCATGGCTAACGCCTAGCCAGGTCTGGCGTTATGGGTCAAATGCCCCCCAAACGCCTGGTCTTACCAGACTTTATAGCCCAAACGCCCGGCTAAAGTCTGGTATGACCAGGCTTTACAGCTCAAACGCCTAGCTATAGCCGGGTTCACTCCTTTTTGACTCTTGAGCGTATTTTTGACGTTTATACATCCATTTAGCTCGGCTTCCATCTCCAATTCACCTACACATGAAATAGACTTCATTATGCACATACGACGTGTATTTTTATCATTAACGCACATAAAATGTAAGGCAAATAATGCTTTAAACCATGAATTATAGTCACACATCATAATGCTGGACCAAAAAATTAACATGCTAATAGAATGTTGTATATAAAATAAAATTGAAATCACAATGTTAAAAAAAATGTAATTTCTGTTACAATTTCACAATACTTCTTTAAAATCTCAGAGCTCCTACTCATGAGAAAAATGAAAAATCTTTCCCATAAAGATAAACGCAAAACAAAAACCAAAAAGAATATATATGCTAGGCTCGAGAATTATTCAAAAAGACAATATTAAGAAAACATCATTGAAGAAAAAGGGAGTGGAGGCAAAAACCTAAAAGTAGAAAAATCAAAGTCAACATAAAGAAATTTGAGCAAAAATTGAAAGGAAAACATACCTGGATGAATGATGAAGAGAAGAGTGCTAGTGCGTCTGTTTTTCTTTCTTTTCTTCATCGGTTAGAGATGAAAAACAAAATCGGATCCTTATAGAGTTTTCTTTTAGACATTAATGACACAATTATTATTTTGCCCCTAAATGAAGCTAGATTTGCAAAGATGCCATTGGTCGAGCATCTTTTCTCTTCTATATAATAGAAATAGAAAATTGAAGAAAAAAATTTAGGCAATAATTTGTGATAGATCCTTTTCATCTTTAGATTTTTAATTGAATTTTGTATTCAAACAGTGATGCAATGTTAATCAACGACAGAGTACAAGACCTCGTGCGTAATTTTTCAGTAAGAGTGCCCATAAGTAATAAGTTATGTTGATGTTAGTGTATTTTAATATTAAAGTGTATTATTTTTTGTGAGATATTAGTTATAAATTGGTAAGAAAGTGATCATTACTTTGGTGTAACTCATGAAACCACTAATGTCATGATCTACCACTAATTACCTGCTAAAGATTAAACTTTGTAACCACCAACCCATGTTCTACAATGTTATTATCCTACAACTTTATTATTTATTTCATGGAAGAGATTTTACACCTATAAATACTGGTGTTTCTTCTTTGTGTTGTATATGGAAAAATATTATAGTGTGCATGAAAAAAAATAAAATTGGTGTAGTGAAAAAGAGAGTTAAGAGAAGGAGAAAAATCTATGTCTCCAATTTATTATTTACAAAAGAGAATATTATTTTTGTTGAAGGAAGGTATTTATTTTGGTGGAGATTTGGACTAAATAACTTGTCCAGAGTTTGTTCGAGTCAAAAGACATTGTCGGTTTGTTGTATCCTGAAGGGGAAACATCAAAAATATTAATGTTGGACCGGTGAAGATACTACCGCAATGGGCTTGAATCTCCTTAAAGAGAGCGAGATATATGCGCCTCAGCCTGAAGAATATTTATTTATTTTTCTTCATCTTATTTTTCAACTGTAATTTCTTGTTATTTCACTATCAATTTTAAGGAGAATTCGATTTTTTATGCAGTTGAAAAATAACGGATATCAAGGTACAAGTTCACTCTCTTTAAGAGATGGTAGGGTAAAGTATTTTTCTACTTGCTTAACTTATGCAGAGGAAAGGTATAAACTTTTTATCTTATATTTTTCATGAATATGTGATATGTTTTTTCATGTAAAATAAATTTTTATAATTCTAGAAATAGTAGGGGTAAAAGAAATAAAAGATTCTTGCACGAAAATTTTGAATATTCATGCATGAGTGAATGTTGGTTAAATCAAAAGTGTGACGAGCGCATCTATCATAAGTCTTGGAATAATTCACATGTAATTATTTGCCTATATGTTGTTGATTTATTAATTTTGGACTCTTACATGAATATTATTGGAGAAACTAAAAGCATGTTTAATAGTCATTTTGACATGAAAGATTTGGGTGAAGCAAATTTCATTCTTGGAATGAAGATTACTAGAACATGTGATGGAATTTTCCTTGACCAGTCACATTATGTTGAGAAAAATTTTGAAAAAAAATAATTTTATTGATTGCAAGCATGTTGTAACCCCTTTTGATTTAAGTGTTCACTTATTTCATGTATAAAGTGACAATGATGTGCTAAATCAAAAGGAATATGCTAGCTTAATTGGAAGCTTGAGAATATGTGACTGATTACACTTGATTTGAGATTGCATACGCAGTATGAGTACTTAGCAGGTTTACAAGCAAGCAGGTAATGAACATTGGCATGCCATAACAAGAGTTATGAGGTATTTACTTGGAACAAAAACCTATGGCTTATCTTATATAAAATATCATGTTGTACTTGAAGGCTTTTCTGATGCAAATTGGAGCATTTTATCTTTGAGAGCTGGTGCTATTTGTTGAAAATTCAAAAAAATAAAATAATTGCTAACTCTACCATGGAGAATGAACTAATTGTTTTAGCTTCAGTTAGTGCGGAAGCGAATTGGTTGAGAGATTTATTATTTCAAATTTCTTATTTTGAAAAATCAATTCCTCCTATTGTAATTCATTATGTAGCACTGCAACAATTGGTAGAGTATAAAATCGTTATTACAACGGTAAATCTAGACCTACAAGGAGAAAATATAATATTGTGTGATGTTTGAAAAGTGATAAAATTAATGTTAATTATGTGATAGTTTTGCAGATCCACTAACCAAGGCCTTGGCAATAGAAAGGTTCTAGAGTACATCAAGGGGGATGAGATTGAAGTCCATAAACGCATAAGTCATGTACGAGAAAACCCAACCCGAGGACTAGAGATCCTATAACGAGGTTCAATGGGAAGAGCGAATCGTATGATGTCTTGGTTTGCAATGCACTATTTTTATTATTGTTCAATCTCTATGGTTTGAGTGCATTTATCGTGTAATGATTTGCGAGGTTGAGTTTTATTAACTCTTAATGAAAATTTGTAGCTCGTATGAGTGGGGTGTTAGAGTTACAGGAGCACCCTGGACAATTTTCACCTATGTGAGTGTGGAAGTAGGCCACTTTCTATGAGAATTTGGCTTATTCTAAAAAACACTCATGAAAATCGAGATAACACAAGGCCGTAATGTGCTGGCTAATAAAGCTCATGTCAACACCTTGATTATTATGTGTAAGCAGTGATACTTTATTTCCATAAAGCAGTCATAGTTCAAGTCTGAGACTACTACTGACTCTGGAGTAGAGATTGTTGTTTTACTAAGTGGAGGTCCAATGCAGAGCACACCTTCATTATGCATAATAATCTCCCTTCAACTAGTAAACTCTCTTATTTTAATATTAAAATGAGTGGGGAAATGTTGATGTAAGTGCATTTTAATATTAAAATTATAATATTAAAGTGCATTATTTCCTGTGAGATAGTAGTTATAAATTGGCAAGAAAATGGTCATTACTTTGGTGTAACTCATGAAATCACTAATGCCATGATATACCACTAATTACCCACTAAATATTAAACTTTGTAACCACCAACCCATGTTCTACAATGTTATTATCCTACTACTTTGTTATTTATTTTATGGAAGAGATTTTACAACTATAAATAGTGGTGTTTCTTCTTTGTGTTGTATATGAAAAAATATTGTAGTGTTCATGAAAAAAATAAAATTGGTGTAGTTAAAAAGAGAGTTAAAGAGAAGGAGAAAAATTTAAGTCTCCAATTTATTATCTACAAAAGAGAATATTATTTTTGTTGAAGGAAGGTGTTCATTTTGGTGGAACTTTGGACTCGATAACTTGTCCAGAGTTTGTTAGAGTCATATGGCGTTGTCGGGCTGTTGAATCCTGGAGGGACAAGTCAAGATATTACTGCTAGATCGGTGAAGATACTACGCAGTGGGCCTAAATCTCCTTAAAGAGAGCAGATATCCGCACCTCATCTTAAAGAATATTTATTTATTTTTCTTCATCTTATTTTTTAATTGTAATTTCTTGTAATTTCACCATCATTAATGATTATATAAAAAGTAAACATAAGACATTTCTATTGCATTATGCAAAATATTGCAAACCAACAGGTTTTTCCCACTCCATTTGAAACCAATGTCACGCCGAACGGAAGCACGACTGCTATACCTTTTCGGAGACATTTCTGTTGTTTCCACAAGAACAATATTTATTTAAAGCGATTTGCACTAGTAGTATATTTCTGTGTTATTATTGATTTTGTTGACCTTGGTAACAAAAGTTTGGGAAAAAACCCAACTTCAGAATTTTACCTATAATCTTGACTATTACCGGAATCTTTTAGCATTGTAGCTGAAAAATATGGTGATCCTCAGAATTCCTCGTGCTTCAAAATCTCGACATTCGTTTGGAGCTTGCTTCAAATTTTGATGCGGGACTATTTTCTAAAAAGCATATTATGGTGGGGTTGTTCTATTGAGACATGAAAGGTGGTATTAGTCTCTTGGGACAAGACCGGTACACATAAGAAATATGGTGGTCAAAAATTTAAGGGATGTAAAATTGGAGCATAGCCTATGAGGGAAAGTTGTTATGGGGCAAGATTATAGTTGAACTCAGTCAAGGGAATAATTTTCGTTGGTATCACGGTGGACAATTTTTACCCTAAAAATGGATAACAATTGAATTTATACGCGATTTTAAGGATATACGATATAACGTGGTACATATTAAGAAAATATATTAGTATTGAAATTGACTATAAAAGAAATAAATGCAAACCAAACGAATCGAATAGCCTTGGCCCTCGAGTTCGCTCACCCTTAAACCAAGAGAAGTTTCAACTGATATACGAACAGAGTAACAAGATAATGAAAGCTAGAAAAGACAATGTATTGCTTTGTATTGCTTTGTATTGTGTAAATGTGATGTGTTTTACAAATGATTAGACCTAAATGAAGTGAGAAATCTCATGATTGGCTAATTAATCGGCCTATCCTTGATATATGCCGAGATCTCTGCCGTGATCTACGTTCGATTGCGGATATTTCGTCTTTTTGTTATCCGGCTCAGCAAATTTCTCTTGATCTCGATTTTGTTCGGTCCAGGGGGCTTGAGCTTTGACGGTATAACCTTGGGCCTCGGTTTGGTATGCGTTCAAGGCCGAATCTTAATCTATCACATTCCAGTCTCGATCAGTTCACGCAAGGAGTGGGCCCGATTTTACCATATACAACAGTGTATATATATATATATATATATATATATATATATATATATATATATATATATATATATATATATATATATATATATATATATATATATGTCTTCATCAGGTACATACTCAGTGTCTAGCAATTATGTGGAAAATGCTGGGACTCTAATAAATCTCAAAGTGATTTTGGAACTCAATTATGTTGCCAAGAAATAAATTTTTGGTGTGGCTAGCTTACTGAGATAGGCTACGCACAAAGGAAAGAATGCATAGATTGCACGTTCTTACGGATAATGTAAAGTGTTGTTTGTTTGACGATGGAATAATGGGAAAAAAATAGTATCTTTTTACTTGATGCGAGTGGATCTATGAATAAGCGCTGTGCACTGCTGAGTAATTAGGTTGGAGTACGAATAACACAAACTGATGCATCACCTAGTCTATAGTGGATCAAAAACAAATGATGAAAACAATTTAAGAAAGAGCCATGATTTGCTTGCTATATATGGCAAGCGAGGAATTGAAAAGTGTTCAATGGATACAATTGTAAATACAAAATTTGTAATAGCTCAGGTCCAAAAGGATATTAGGGGTGAAATTGAAAAGCATAGTAGCTCCAGGAAAGCTAGGAGATATGTCAATACTTAGGTGTATAAATTTTGTAATTAGAAAGGTTGATTAGTGGGATCTGCCCAGAGGTTCAATGGCTGAAACACCCTTCCCCTTCCTAGAGGGTTGTTAAGGCCTTGGATGCTCATACAATATCATGCCTCTCTATAACAGTATTCTTATACGTTGGGAAACTAATTCAAAGTTGTATTAGCAAATCTAAGTTTATTTAGGATTTGATTTATTTATTTCATGTCTAAATAGGATTTGCAGTTAGAATAAATATAAGAATATACTTTCTTGTTTCTAATTGAAATAAGTTTTATACTGTTATAAATAGAGGTATTGATAACTTATTTTATGTGTGGAGATATGTGGAGGAAATAAAGAATTGTAGAGCTCATTCATAAATTTATAAATAAAATATTTTTTCTTCATATTGGTATCAGAGTCTTTTACGATCTCGAAAGATAATTAAGTAGCTTTTGCTGCCAGCGGGTGGCGCTAGCCAATATGTGCCGCCCGTCTGGCCAAAAAATATGCAGGCAAAATTATAGATAGTTGTCAACAAAATTAGATTATCCGATGAAAATTTTCAAGACAGATACAAGAAAAAAAAAGTTGGAAATTGATTATGTGTGTCAACAAAATTAATTGTTGGTGACAGAGTGCATCAACGTGAGTTGAAGACATGTGCTTCAACAAAATTGGGTGTTGGTGACAAAGTACATAAACGATTGGTGACAAAGTGCATCAACGTGTGTTGAAGACATGTGCTTCAACAAAATTGGGTGTTGGTGACAAAATGCATCAACGGTTGGTGACAAAGTGCATCAACGTGAGTTGGAGACAGGTGCTTCAACAAAATTGAATGTTGGTGACAAAGTGCATCAACGGGAGTTGGAGATAGGTGCTCGAACAAATCGAGGAATGAAGACATGTGCTTCATCAAAAGTGAAAGTTGGAGAGAAATGCTACAACATAACTGCACAACCACAAGTCAAGTCAGACGTATACAACTTTGAATTACGGGAGAATGTTGGAAAACTAATTCAAAGTTGTAGTAGGAAATTTTAGTTTATTTAATTCATGTCTAAATAGGATTTGCAGTTAGAATAAATATAAGAATAAGCTTTTCTGTTTCTAGTTGAAATAAGTTTTATACTATTATAAATAGAGGTATTGATAGCTTATTTTATGTGTGGAAATATGTGGAGGAAATAAAGAAGTGTAGAGATAAATCAGAGATTTATAATAAAATATTTTCTTTCACTATATAATAACAATTTACTATAAAAGGTAAACTTTTTCAGAATTTGACTTGTAGTTTGTAAATTCTTATTTTTGTTTGTTTATGGTATTACTTTACAGGTTATTGTCAAAAAAGAAAAGGGATTTTTTTTATTCTTATACATTATTGAAAACTTTATTACCCTAAATGTTCGTGTTCAGTTTTACCCGGCATAAACAAATTTTGTTTATAAAATATATACAATCCATCTTAAAAGGCTCTCAATTTATTATTTGTGCCTTCAATCAAGGAATTTACTTACACCCTTTTTTTTTTCTCTCTTCCCTCCCCTCTTCTCTCCAGATTCTATTTTGATATTTCTATTTCCTCTCTGGCCGATCTTAAACTAAAAATAGTATGCTGACCGACCAGTTAAATTTGAGGTGAATACTTTGGAGTCTGCAATGGTAAATCGCACAGTTAAAGAGAGCAGCGAAAAAATATATGATATTTTCCAGCTCTGACTTTGGAAATCCAAGTTTGTCAAGTCTGGTTTCATTTTTTGTTTCTGGAAATTTGATTTTAATATTTTTTTCATTTAAGTGACCACATTATTAATTTTTTTTATAACGAAAGTACGATAAAGAGAGCAAAAAAGGTTAATAAAGAAGACTTTATACAAAAGAAAAGACAAGATTTATAGGAAGAAAGAAATGACAGAAGTAAGATGACAAAACAAAACCTCCTCATGAGTAAATAGAGGCTTGGTCCTTATATTTAACTTGTGTTTTCCAAGAATATTCTTGGTTCTGTTGCGTTTTTTAATATTCTTTCACAAATTATTTCTACTCAATTATATATAACTGCAATGTCACACCATTTAAATATAAATTTTATATAATATGTCTTTTGTATATAATTTATACATAGTAAAAATAAATTTCATACAACTAATTATATATTATACAATTTATCTACAATTTTCATATATTATTTCTACTCAGTTATATACAACTACAATATCGTACAACTTAAACATACTTTTTATTGTTCAACATTTCATACAATTATTATATAACAACAAAATATAATTTTTCTACAATTTTACTACAATTTTGTAAATATAATGCATATCATGTCTTCTTCTTCTTCTTCTTCTTCTTCGAGTTTCAATCTGAAATTCAGCCAAAATTAAGTCTAATCTTCACCAAAACACCCTCAAAATTGAGATATAAACTCCAAATCATATTTCTAACTGTTTGCAACAACACCCAATCCAAGCAAATAATGGTTTTTAAAAACCTAAATTCGAATTCAAAGCTTCAAAGCTTTTTAATGGTTGTCAATGGCGGAATTGCTGCTCACTTATGCAAGATACGTGAGGGAGGGTGGGTGAGATGTGGAGAGAAAAACATGGAGGGAGTGGAAGATACGTTAAAGTGATTTTAGGATACTAATTATTATCATTAATTCCTTTAAAATGTACATAAATGATAATTGGGTATATAAAATATAATTATAGTAAAACTTGAGTAGGGAGAGTAATATAGTTTCATATAGTATATAGGAATGTAAAAATTCCAAAAGAAAAAAAGTAAAAATTGCGCGGGGCACCCTATTTGGTCTTCCCCATTTAACCTATACCCGTTTTTTTAAAAACTTTTAACTTGTACCCACTTTTTAAATAACTTCAGCTCCTTTCCCCTCGCTGAGCTCAAGTTCAGCAGTTAAGCTGAAGTTCCCCAGTTACAAAGAAAGAAGTTTCCCAGTTACAAAGATAAAAACTTCAACTCTAGAGCTGAAGTTAGTTCCCCAGTTACAAAGACATAAACTTCAGCTCTAGAGCTGAAATTCGTAAGCTACTTCAGGCCCGTCTACTAGAATGCTGAAGTTTTGCGTGATTACCTTTGCTACTTCAGCCCCATATGCTGAAGTTATGTGCAAAAGCGGGTACGAATTCAATTTTTTTTACAAAACGAGTATAAATTAAAACGTGACACAAAAAGTGAGTACGAATACAAAATCCCCAGAAAAAAAAAGGAAAAGAGAGCTTTGAGTCATGGGCTGTTCTAATTCATCAAAGTAGGCCTCAGTAGAGCAAGCCCAATATTGTGCTCTAAACCATCAATTCCAGAAGATTCGATGCCCCCTAGCCTAGCCCAGCCCACTTTAAATTAGGGTTTCCGTATCAGTTTTAGAGTTTGTTTTAGGCTTATATAAACTCATGCGGCAGCCTAGTGATAGTATAGTACTTGTTACGTAGCATCCCTTTCTATTTGATCGTCTCTCTTCTTTGTCCTTCTATTTCTGAGTCATTCCTTTGATTAGATTTGCGTTTCTTCTTCTTCTTCTTTTAGTTTTAATTGAAATCAGATGACGAGAAAATAACTGCAACAATATGATGGTAAATTCCATGATTCTTAGTATTTAAGTCTCTGATGATTTCTTAATTTTTTTTTCCTTCTAATTTCTAGATTTTCGATTTTTTCTCATAGTATTTGGGAGATGTGATGAACAAATTTGGTCCGTGTTTCTGATTGAACAGTGACAGATAACTCCATTATTTTACTCTCCTGATCTCCCACTAATTCCTAATTTTGCATTTTTAACGATTATATATATTTCTTTTTCGGGGCGAAATGATTTATGAAAAGCAGTAGCTCAATGATTACATGCCTTATGGGCAATATACGCTATTCCGATTTAAAGCATGAAGAATCAATTTTTTTCAAGTATGAGAGCTATTTGTGTTTTTTAAAAGTGTTATTTGGGACTTCTGCTGTGATGAATTCATGAAAATTTCACATGTCAGACTTCAGAGAGAAATCTATGAGAAGATATTCATGTATCCTGAGCAGAAGGCACTTTGTGTTCAACAGTTGGTAGCTTATTTCCAAATTAATTACTACTATCTGAATTTAGGTTAAGTATTTCAGTTCCAAACTTATCTCTAATGTTTGTTCGTGTGCAGCTTGTTTGCTCTGATTGGACGCGTTAGAGGCTGTCGATTTGTGCTAATGATTATGATCAAGTGTTTTGTCAAGTTTCAGATGAACGTTTAGTGTTAATAATTCATGTATAATAAAAAAAAATTGACCGTGAAAATTGTTTTGTTTTAAAATGATTGTAGCATCAAATATCCGCCAGAGAAAAATGAGAATTACTCAGTAGAAAAATTTACTTTGAGCATTGATGGTGCCAAAATTTTCATCAGAGGGTGGCAATATATAATTAACTTGATATATCAAAAATGTTTTTATTAATGATGTTAAAATATAAATAATTAAATATATCAAAAAATTAAGGTGAATATAAATAAAATAAAAAAATTAACTAGCAATACAGTATAATTTTCTGCCATTGCCTTTAAAGAATAGACCCAATTGATGATAATTTTCTGTATAAGCTCACTCAATTATTTGTTTTTTCCTAAGAAAATAAAAAGAACTCATATGGCATCATATTAAAAGTTTCTTTTCAAATGATAAAAACCTATATTCCTAATGAATTAAACTGGTCGGTGATATTTCTTCCAAGTTTGCAACTTTTTGGGTTTTTCATCTTTCAAAAATTCAAATTACTAACTCTAAGCCAATTAAACATTATAAATTGCGTTGAATAATTCAAGAATTTGTTCACAAAGCTAGTTTCATAAGACCTAATAATATTAATTTTTACTCAAAATATACATATGTATATTGGGGCGTTTTGAATGAGGTGCATCAAAGTCGAGGACATTTGAGTATTGATGGAAGAGGCTAAGATTAGGTAAAGATGGAAATCGTACTTTCATAAACTTCTGAATGAAGAAGGGGTTTGAGATATTGTGTTAGGGCAATTGGGGCACTCCGAGAGTCACCGCGTCTATCGGTATTGTACGTGTATTAAGGTTGATGAGGTTGTGGGTGCGATTAAGAGGGGATGTAAACTTCTGATTGTGTTGTTTAATGTTATCTTCAAGACGAAAGTGGCGGTGGAGTACGATGGTTTCGGTGTACAAGAACAATGATGATATCCAGAATTGTAACAACTATAGGGGTATTAAGTTATTAAGCCATACCATGAAATTTTGGGAGAGGGTGGTGGAAGGGATGGATAAGGAGGGTGGTGTATATATCTGAAAATCAGTTCGGGTTCATACCAGATTGTTCTACTACGGAAGCTATCCACCTTATCAGGAGGTTGGTGGAATAATACAGGGATATGGAGAGGGATTTGCATATGGTATTTATTGACCTAGAGGTGTATGATAAGGTCCACATAGACGTCCTTTGGAGATGTCTGGAGGTGAAAGGTGTGCCGGTGGCTTACATTAGGGCGATAAAAGATATGTATGATGAAGCTATGACTCGGGTTAGGATTGTGGGAGGTGACTCAGAGCCTTTTCTGGTTCTTATGGGGTTACACTATGGATCTGCGCTCAGCCCGTTCTTATTTGCCCTGACAATGGACGCACTAATACACCATATCCAAGGAGAGGTGCCATGGTCTATGTTGTTCGCTGATGATATAGTTCTGATTGATGAGACGTGAGACGGTGTTAATGGGAGATTGGAGGTATGGAGGCAGGTCCTGTATTCTAAAGGTTTCAAGTTGAGTATGACTAAGGCGAAATATGTGGAATGTAAGTTCACCGACGTGACGGGGAACTCGGATGTGGAAGTCAGGCTTGACTCACAGGTCATCCTCAAGAGAGACTTTTAAGTACTTAGGGCCGATTATCCAGGGTGATGGGGAGATCAACGGGGATGTTACGCACCATATTGAGGTGGAGTGGATGAAATGGAGGTTAGCATCTGGAGTCCTGTGTGACAGGAATGTGCCACCGAAACTCAAAGGTAAGTTCTATAGAGCGATAGTTAGACCGACCATGTTGTATGGGGCTGAATGTTGACCAGTCAAGAATTCACATATCTAGAAGATAAAAGTAGCAGAAATGAGGATGTTGAGATGGATGTGTGGACACACTAGGTTGGATAAGATTAGGAATGAAGATATTTGGGTGAGGGTGGGCGTGGCTCCGATGGACGACAAGATGCGGGAAGCGCGACTTAGATAGTTCGGACACGTACAGAGGAGAAGCTTAGATGCCCCGGTTAGGAGGTGTAAGCGGTTGGCTTTGGCAAATACGAGAAGAGGTAAAAGGCGACCTAAGAAGTATTGGGGCGAGGTGATCAAACAGGACATGGCGGGACTCCAGATTTTCGAGGATATGACTCTTGATAGGAAGGTATGGAGGTCGAGCATTAGGGTTGTAGGTTAAAGGGTAGTCGATCGATTTTCCTCTTTGTCCCGGTTTTCCTTTTTGTACCGACGAGTATGATAGTGTTTTGTCTAGCACTGCTAGCGATTTATGTTGGGTTTCAAACTTTTGCATAATATTTGTATTACTGTTTTTTCATTTATTTGCTGGCTCTCACGTTGCTGATATTATGTTTCAGGTTTTGTTGTCACAAATCTGTTGTCTCTGAGCCAAGGGTCTCCCGAAAATAACCTCTTTACCCCCTCTGGGGTAGGAGTAAGGTTTGCGTATACTCTACCCTCCGCAGACCCCACTGGTGGGATTTTACTGAGTTGTTGTTGTTATAGTAGTATATTGGGGCCTTATTCATCCATCTATATTATATATGTATTAGAAATTAAAGAACCAAAGTTCCTCCCTCGCCAGTGAATTTAAACTGAGTAGTGGCAGATAGAGTTTATAGAGAATTGAGTATTTTGACGCAAAGCTTGAATAAATAGTAAATGTCTTCTAAATTTAAATAAATATTACATTTGAATGCATAATTATAAAAGTAAAATGAGAATGCTTAGAATCTTAAATTTGAACAAATAAATTTTTTATGGTGGATTAGCAGTGATATTGAACCAAATATAAATATTTGTGTACGTAGGCTCATGGTTCGTAATAGAGATCTGTCAGAAATTGGGTCCATACTTTGTTCCGGCAGAATAAAAAATACATGCCATCGCCATCTGGCTCTGATTGCCCCAATTACCCACGGAGTTCTATGATCAAGATATTCTGGAAAGGGTGGGAAAAAGGTTGGAATGCTGTTGAAAATTGATACGTGCACCTCTGCTACATTAAGAGGCAGGTATACACGGATCTGCATCCATGTACCCATCGAGGTACCACTACAAACGATGGTACTCATTGGGGAACATAAACAACCAAATGAGTACGAAGGAGAGGGCATTCTGTGCAAGGGGTGTGGGCGATTGGGTCATCTACTCAAGAAATGCCGTAATCAACGACAGATGAAGGACACAACATAAACGTCGTCGGCGGGTCACAAAACCAATGAAGATGATGAATGAAAAGTGGTGGAATTCCCACGGAAAGCGAAACGACAAGGGAGAACAGAAGTTTTCAACGCTCAGGCACGACTGGGGACAACAGAGAACAAAGTGGGGAGCGGAAAGCAGCCATCAGACTCAGGTAAGTTCTCCGTCCTTAGTAACTTAGATGATTTTGGGGGCGGCAACAAGAACATGGCGGCGCTAGGGATATGGGAATTATGGGCCAAACGAAACAGTCTCAAATCAAACCACACATGTTTCATATAGATAGGCCCCAACAAGACATGCATCTTAGGCCACATGGGCCCACGATACAACTGTCTGAGCCTACAACGCACAACCCAAACCAACTGCACAATTCACAGTCTGTGCCGAGTACAGAGCACACACTGGGCACGTGCCCCCTCACTTACACACCTAACGTATCGCAACCCTCCGAGGGGCTTAGCCCTCTTTCTCCACTCGAGTATGAAGTTCAGCTACTTTCATCGTTGACGAACACCTGCGCTAATAAGACAAAGAAATGCCATATCCCAATTCCATTCATTTAATATCCCTTTGGTGTCATTGAGATAACAGATGTCGTTTCTAGTCTATCTCTTTCTATTTCTTTTCTATATATGGAAAGTTCAAAAATCATCATTTAATAATCCAAAAATTGCAAATAGAAAAGAAATAAGGGAGTTTTGTGATGATTTTTCAATCTTTTCTACTAGGTAATCTAGTATCCTTATGCATGAAGATAATCAATTCGATCGTTGTGGTCGGACTCTATTATGGATTTCTGGGCAGCAAATCTAGTTTCCAAATAAGTCAGGATCTTAGCGGAAGCTCTTCGTGTTGACAACTATTCCTATGTCAGCTAATACTTTGTCAGAGGCTAATTTTCCTCTATCTTCCGGGAAGGGAGTAGAAGAATAAGTCCTCGTGACTCGGCTACATAAATTATCACATTCGAATAGATTTACGTTGTCAATTAAATAGAGAAAGACTATTTTTTGTACTTACCTTCCTACAAAATAGATATGGTCGGTGATGAGATCTCCTCTCCTACATATATCACTTGAATTATGAGAACCTACACATATTAGTACAGTATACCGGGGTCACCGGCCAGAACCACACGTGCAAGTTTCTCTGCATGTAGCTCGTCCGTGCTTTATGAGGCGCTGCCTGTGACTCATCATGGGAGAAGGGGATGTAACTGCACACTTTCATGTTCAAAGCATTGTTTTGAGGGAGAGATAGCGTGGTTGACAAACCAATTATCCGATCGGAGCAACAAGGACTGCCTAGACGACGTTTTCTTCCTGGGTTGCAGTAGGTAGATCAAGAGGTCGTTCCACCCCTTGTCCCCGAATATGGAGAATATGTTCTCATAAAATCTTGCCCCAATCTGACCTAGATAACGAGCTATCTCAGTTCGCGACAGAGAACAAGACAATAAGCGAGCGTACTTAAAAACCTTCATATTTTTGGGGAAGAAGAAAGTACCGGATTAAGTAGGCAATCTTAGGACAATTATTTTTCTTCATTAGAGCGTTTAGCCCCGAGTCGACCAAACGCTGCTACTATGTCTACTAAGCTATTTCTTTGGAAAGCAACTACTAAGATGAGAAATTCCCCGATAAAGCTGCTAGTACCAGGTGGACTCATATTGGCCAAAGAGGAAGAGAATAAAATGGTAGAGAGATTCGGCATGATGCTCAATGAACCTCTATAATATCAAACAAGTCGAGTCTTATGTCGGTCATATAGAACACCAACACATAGAAAAATGGCTGAAGATACCAGTCCATGACTTGACATCGGTAGAATGCTACCTCCAATTCCCTGTATGATCGATACAACCAAAGATTCCCTCCCACTGATCGGAGTATGCCGATTACCGCCCGAACAATACAAGATAGTTACCACCTATCATACGACTTTCTAACCTAACTTCTTTTTCTGGTCGTTCTGCTCAGTCGATCGATGGGAGTCCTACCGAGGATTCGGTGTCTAAGGTGTCTAGGATTTCTCCCAAAAGTAAGTAGGAGTGCTCTTCCTTTCAAGACTTCTTCCTTACATTCTATAGACCTTATCTCAGTAATCTTTTATATTCTCTCAGGATTTTGTTTGAGTTGCTGTCTCAGTAGTTGCATTCCCTCTAGTCCCCTTGAAAGAGGAAAATGGCATAAGCCTATTTAGTTTCATCTCTCGAAACTAGATTCACTCGTTCTTGTCTCCAGTGATTAACCTATTTCAGAGCAGTCTGGTGATTAGCCTATCCCGTAGTACTCGAAGCCTTCGTAAACTAATTGTCGGTTTCCTAAAGAGCTATGCGACATCACATATCAAGATTTCCGAGTTGTTTATTTCCAAAATGAAACACCCTACCTTTTCATCGACTCTGTATCTAGATCATTATTTAGAGAGTGGTATCCCTATATCCTTTAGCTTCAATTTTACCATAAGATGCTTTTCTAGCTTCTCGGAAGGGGTCTGGATCCTATTGCTGAAGCTCATAATTACGGGTTTCGTATATCAATGCTTCTAGATTAGTGTTAAGGGTGTGATCGAATATCAGGTTTGCTAGACGAATACGATATTGAGATTTTTCCCCAGAACGCGATTGGTTTATAAGATCACTTACAGTCCTAGGCTTTTTATTAGTTAGTCCTGGTAAATCCCCCATACAAGTATTTTTTTGAAACTTCTCTTTTATTGTTTTATTGTCGTTCTCTTTTCTATTCGGGGAAACACGGGTTGTGTTCTATGAAAACATATTTTCAATTTTTTATTCAATTCAAAATTCAAAAGGTTCTTTCTTACTTCTAACGAAAGGGCTTTTCTCGATTTTTCAATAAAACGAGTTTTGACTCCTTTTTTATATTTTTAATTTTTCATTATAAAAAATATAGTTTTAAGAAAGGGTCATTAAACTTATCAAATTAACTTCTCATTACGGCCCAAGGGGAAAACACACACCCATTTTGGGTATGAAAAATACCCCAAATGCAATCCCAAATACGACCCCCTGTTATGACACCCCTCATATTTTGGGGTCCACTAATGGGGCTACACCTGATCTATCTAACAACACCACTAACACAACAAAGGGATAATGATTTAATTAATACCTCTCACTCTCACTCTCACACTATTACCAACCATGTGTCCCATCATAACTCCTTCTTTACTGATTTGACTGATGCCGTCGCCTCTCAAAGAGTTCTAATGATGAGAAATATTCATGCAAGGAAACCCAACGAGAAGACCTTTGCTTAAAGGGAAATGAGGGCATAACTTAAAAGGTAAACTCCACTATCTTTATAGACACAAATAATGGAGGTGGATCAAAACAACCCAACAATCAGCAACAACATGCAAAACCAAGGGGAGGATCCGATTCTGATAAGGATTTTATCTACCCCACTCCCCATGGATCACATTCCAACCTCTTGGTTGAATATGTCACTGCAGGGTATTGCTTTTTTCCATGAATTTCTCGATACGGACGGTACCTGATCACACCCAACTATGCTTTATAAAAAGAACTAAGCGGACGTTGCAAATATAATCTGAGTATTTCGCTCAGAGTCGAATCCCACGAGGAATTAACCTACCAATTACCGGTGTCAGAATCACTCGATTATTCGTACTCAACTTCCCAAAGATTATGAATAATAATTGTTGATGTTTCTACTAACTAAAACTGAATGAAATTAATTAAACTCGAATATAACTATTGCTGGGTTGTAAAAAAATGCGAGAAGGATCTAAGGTTATGGTTTCCCCTGTTGATGGAATCCCTTCTTGTATATTTCATATAGTTTGGCCTAATTATCTATATCAATCACGAGCACTCTTGTTACCCTAAATCTCTCCTGAGTAATTACGATAATTTACTAGACGAACTCTTATGAGTTACACTAGCTATCTTTTATTATAGCTCACTTTAGATTGCACCCAAGGTATCGTTATCTCTAATCCAACCTTTAAAACCTCGGTTATGAATCCCTCTTATACTTTGGGAGTGGTGTTGCTCAACAACTACCTAAATATGCACTCTCTCCCGAGTAGATACACACTAAATAGACACAGCTGATTGAGGGCCCTTCAATCAACTACAACAAGAACTTAGTTGAACAAATAGAGATTAAAACCAAGAAAACTATATTAATATGAAAAGATATTCATCCTCAACAGGTTCCACCAAAACCTTAGACTAAATAAGTTAGCTACTCATAATTGTGCTAAAAACAACAATACAAGAATTCCTCAATAATGGTAAAAACACAAGGAAGAAAGATGAGATTTGATACCCAATTGTCCTCCTTGCCTCTTGCCTCTCTTTTCCTTGAATAAGACTCTAAACCTTGATAATCCTCTCTTTTAGGCGAGTTGAACCTTATATAGGTTAAGTGGAATTGTCCCAAGCTTTCAGTTTTACACCTGAAAAATAACGTGTGCGAACTGGACTAGCGCGACCGGGCTAGTGAATGCGCTACTAGCCGCGCTAATGGCTAAGTGTACTGCCTCTAATCACTGGGCTAGCGCGGTCGCGCTAAGGCCGCGCTAATGGGACTTCATTCTGCCTCAAACACCTGGACTAGCGCGGCCGCGCTATGGCCACACTAATGGACTAGTAGTCCGCCTTAGCGATTTTCTTCCTTATTTTCACACGCTAGAAACTCCAAGAGGACTTTCTCCTTCAATTTGGCTCCAAACACCATCCTAGGTCCTCATAAGCACACTTTGCTCCTGCGAAACATAAAAATTCACAATTAGAGCCATTTTAACATCATTTAACATTCCTAAGATAGTGAAGCATAATGAAGTTGGAGTATAAATAGACGCTAAACTACGTGAATCTAGCCTATTATCAACACCCCATACTTAAATCATTGCTGGTCCTCGAGCAATCTACCCTACTCTACAAAGGTCCTTTCACTAAGCATTTCCCAAACGTGTCACATCACGAACATATTACAAGAGTTGTACCTAGCAATGTAACATCTAAGTCTCAAGAGTCGACTCTCACGTGACGTGCAATGTTCATACTTCCTCAATTTACTCTATACAGAGGTCAAGACTTACCTTTCCGTCATGAATCAAGTGCCCTCACATCACACACGAGAGTAATTCCACAAGAATAATATTAAGAACAAGTAGGAACTCAAAGAGAAATAATTCACTCACTCTCGGAAAGAACATTCATATGCCACAAAGATGCACCATAGGCTTGCCCGTAGTGTAATACTCTACTAATCGAGCCCGTTCAGTATAAGATTAATTAGGTCTTCATTTGGTTGCAACGTAGGCTAAGGGACGGGTAGGATATATTTAGATATAGTGACTAACCTCCCTAAGCACTTTTAATACATTTACTTTCGCTTTCAGACCATATTTATGCCAGGCCAGACATTCCACCACACTTTTCTTTATATTACCCCCAAATTTACTCAGGTGCAATTATATCACTTCACCACTTATCAAGGACTGCATTTATTCATTGTCCTTTTTTTTTTCAAGTGGCGCTTTTTCTTTCATTTTTTTTCAAAACTTTGCACCTTTCTTTCTATTTTTTTGATTCCACTCAAAAACCAAACCACCACCCTACACTTTGATTTTTACATGTTCTCTAACAATTCAAGTGCTCATGAGAGGTAAAGGGTTCAAACAGATGGCCATTCAAACAATTGGGTAAGGTTTGTAATGTGGTTGCCAAAGAAATATGCTTATACGCTCAAAGGGGTTAACTATGATAGCTTACAATCAGGTGGGTATACTTTATATCTGTCTTAACAAAGAAATGCCTTTATCATTTCTAAAACTGAACGAAGCTACTAATTAATTATACTATTACTAAAAATCATAAAAAAAAACAAAACAAAAGCAACAACACTCAACAAAAGCAACAAAACTCAAAAGAAAATAAAAGCAACAATTAAGTATTAGTTCCTACATATGTACATATACAAGGGAGCATTCCCCTACCCCACACTTAAGATGAAGACGTGTCCTCATGTCAATCAAAATAAAAAAAGAGAGGTGAGGGGACTTCCCTGAAAGCTCAATCCTGGTCGGAGACTGTCCCTGGGTCCAGGTGACATGCACGACCCAGGGCACGCAGCCAGCCCATGATCTTCTTTTCTGATTTCACCTGTTGGGCAGCTACTGTATCAACACGCGTACCCAGGTCGGCGACCGAGGTGCATAGCCCAGCCATGTCCTGTTCCAGGTGGTCCGTTCTCTGTCCCCGACTGGCCCTAGACGGGCCTGCAACCTTGGCAGCCTGCTCCTGACTGGGCTGCGCCTCCTCCTCATCTTCTTGCTCATCCTCCTCCTCATCCTCATCAGAATCATTCTCCACCTCATCATCATCAACTGCCATCACTTCCTTACCAATAGTAACTCTGTCAGCTCGGAAGGTGTACGCCGTTGGCACTTTTCCATCCACCACCAAGTTTCCTGATACCCCAGCTGCAAGGCACAATCGAGTGACAAGATATGGAAAAAAGAAGCCATACCTCTGAACATTACTGCGGACGAACATCTCCTCATGCATGAGCTTGGCCACGTCAAAGTCGCGGCCCGTCATGAAGCACCAAATCAAACACCCACGAGGAATGTTCACCTCCGAGGTGTTGCGGGATGGGAGTAAACAGTTGTTGATTGGGTGGAGCCAAGATTTTGCTTCAAAGGTGAGGGCTGAAGAGTGAAACTTATGCCCGTACTTGTACCACTTTATATCTGCGCCCGGGACACAAATGGTTGGGAGGAACGTTTCCCACTGAGTATAGCACCGACCATATTCTTCATAGCTATCCTCGTACCTATCCACAGGGCCTGGCAGCTGGTAAAACGTCCGAATGGCCTCCACAGAGGCGTTCACCGACTTCTTCCTCACTGTTACCACATGATTTTTGTGCTCCGGGCAGTTTGCATAAAACTCCCTCACTATCATTGCATTAGCCTCATCGGGCTCCTCAAAGAATACATCTAATCTCCTCCTCAACACCTCATCATACATCCTTTGGCAGTAACGCCGGAGTGAGTACGTATCTATGCCACGTTCAGGTATGGCCACCTTTGATTCCTTCGCAGCAAACCTTTCCTGGGCCTTAACTGATACAAATTTGTTGCTATTGAAAGGCCTAGTGTCAGGTGCTCCTCATGCTCTTCTGCCAGAGGAAGAACTTGCTTGTCTGCCGGAGCACGATCCGGTGGCTTGACGCTTCCGAGAGGGTGCCATTGTACCTACAATAAGGACATTATTAGCGCATCACAACGAGGTGACCCAACTGTGGTTACTCAGACTTCACCTTACAATTGGTCACAATAATTTCCCTTCAGTGGGGCATTTGCACAAACACTTGGTGTGCATTATTCACCGGAGCCCCCAATTAATCAATTTTAAACTCCAATCGCCACCACAATTTCCCAAACTTCATCTAACTATATTAAGTCATACAACACCCCCAAATACCATCACCCACAAATATTACACATACACTATCAATTACTTCTCCTAAACAAGAAGAAAAACAACTACTTTCGACAATGGAAAAAGAAAAAAACTACAATAAATAAATAAATTAGTAAATAAAACACATACCTATGTGTTAAAGGAGTGAGAAGTGGAGAATTGGGTGATGGTTGGAGTGGGAGAGAGAATTGGGGTGTGTGAGGACTTGGGTATGGGTGGGAAGAGTATTCTTAGAAGAAGAAGAGTAGTAGTAGAAGAAGAAGGGCTTTAGGAGAAGTAGGGAGGGAAGTGTACCGGGTAAGGTTTTAGGAGAAATGGGTGTGGGAGATGTGGGGGAGGTGGGTTAGGTTTGGGTAATTAGAAAAATTAAAGGCCAAATAAAATAATAAAAAAACTTACCTGGTCCGCGATGGGACTAGTGCGGTCAGTAGCGCGCCCATAGCACGACCACGCTAGTGGAGACAGAACAGTTGGCCACATGCGCGGTCATTAGCGCGGTCACTAGCGCGCCCGCGCTAGTGGCGTCGAGACGAGGCAGAAAAGTATTCCATATGCGCGGCCATTAGCGCACGCGCTAGTGGCTTTAGGACGAGGTAGTGCAATAGGCCTTTAGCGCGACCACTAGCGCGCTCAGTAGCGCGGTCGCGCTACCCCAGGCCTCAAAATACTTTGCTTTTTTCTGACTTTTTCCTTAGAGTGGATTGAGTCTACCCTCACCGCGCACAACTGCATATGTTAGTACTTACAACAATTCAACTACTCATCCCCTACACTATAAACATTACACATTGGGTTGCCTCCCAACCAACGCCTTAGTTAATGTCGTGGCACAAAAAATACAACAAATCAATGGGTTGCCTCCCATGAAGCGCTTGATTTAACGTTGCGACATGACGCAGAATGAGTGCATTTAAAGCTCGCTCGACCTATGAGGTTCAGTAAGATGCATCACAGACACTTCGTTGTTCTCGTCCATACCCACATACGGTTTCAATCTATGCCCATTAACTATGAAGGTGTGGGAATCTTTTTCATAAGCAATCTCGACAACACCTGTGGGAAACACTTCGACCACACGAAATGGTCCAGACCATCGGGACTTGAGTTTACCCGGAAATAGTCTCAATCTTGAGTTATAGAGCAACACCATATCTCCGGGTTTGAAATTTCTATCCACAATGTTCTTGTCGTGTAACCTCTTCATTCTTTACTTGTACAACCTCGTGATTTCAAAGGCAAGATACCTGAATTCATCTAGCTCATGTAGTTCGGTGACTCGACTTGTGCCCGCAACATCAAGATCCATATTTAACTGTTTCAGTGCCCACCAAGCTCGATGTTCCAGTTCTACCGGCAGGTGACAGGCCTTCCCGAACACCAACTTTTACGGTGACATACCAATTGGCGTTTTGAATGTAATTCTGTAGGCCTAGAGTGCGTCATCCAGATTTTTCGCCAATCAGTACTTGTGGCGTTCATAGTTTTTGTCAGCACACTCTTTATTTGTCTGTTTGACACCTCAAGCTGTCCACTTGTTTGAGGGTGATATGGGGTTGCCACCTTGTGGCGCACATCGTACTTTGCTAACAACTTCTCGAAGGCACGATTGCAGAAATTGGTGCCTCTGTCACTGATGATGGCCCTTGGGATCCCAAAGCGGGTGAATATATTCTTCTTCAAGAACCCCACCACCACTCGTGCATCATTGGTGGGGAGTGCTGCAGCATCCACCCATTTGGACACATAGTCTACAACAACAAGTATGTACTTATTGCCATAGGAGCTAACAAAGGGACCCATGAAGTCAATCCCCTATACATCAAACACCTCAACCTCTTGAATCGGGTTCATGGGCATCTCATGACGACGAGATATGTTCCCCGTCCTTTGACATTCGGCACAACCCTTCACCCATTGGTGTGCATCCTTGAATAGTTGGCCAGTAGATTCCGGCCTCTAGAACTTTAGCCGCTGTTCTGACTCTTCCAAAATTCCCTCCATATGCTGATGCATGACATGCCTGCAAAACAAAAAATTGCTCTATATCCAGGACGCACATCCGGATCATATTGTCAATAAAAATTCTAAACAGGTAAGGTTCATCCCAATAATAATTGCAGCAGTCACGATAAAACCTTTTCTTTTGAACATATGAGATTTCATAGGGCTCTATACCACTTGCCAGGTAATTTGCAATGTCTGCATACCATGTCACTTCCTCCATGCTTGTGGAGAGTAGCTGCTCGTCTAGAAAGGTTTCCAAAATATCCTCTGCTTCCACTACATTTTTAGCTCCTTCAAGTCGTGACAGATGATCTGCGACTTGATTCTCCGTGCCCTTACGGTCACAAATCTCTAGATTGAATTCTTACAGTAGCAGCACCCAATGAATCAGGCACAGCTTGGATTCCTTCTTCTCAATCAAATATCTGAGGGCAGCATGGTCAGTGTAAACAATCATCTTAGAGCCGATCAGGTATGATATGAACTTGTCGAAAGCAAAAACCACTGCTGGCATCTCTTTTTCGGTCACAGTGTAGTTCAGCTGAGCTCCACTCAATGTCCTACTCGCGTAGTAAATTGGGTGCGTTATCTTTTCCTTCCGCTGTCCCAACACTGCTCCCACTACATAGTCACTGACATCACACATGAGCTCGAATGGTTGCACCCAGTCGGGGGCAACAATGATTGGTGCGGTGACAAACCTCTTTTCAGCTCCTCAATCTACCCTGCAATCATTTGAAAACACAAAAAGGTTATCTTTTTCGAGCAACTTACACAGGGGGTTGGCGATTTTGGAGAAGTCTCTGATGAAACGCCGGTAAAAATCGGCATGCCCAAGGAAGCTTTTTATTGCTTTAACCGATGAGGGAGGTGGGAGCTTTTCTATAACATCAACTTTAGCACGATCCACCTCAATTCCTTTTCTTGACACCAAGTTCCCCAAGACTATCCCCTCTTGTACCATGAAATGACACTTCTCCCAATTAAGCACAAGGTTCGTCTCAATACACCGCTTCAGCACTCGGGTCATATTTGCTAGGCACTCATCGAATGAATTTCCCACCACTGAGAAATCATCCATGAACACCTCCATTATATCCTCGACCATGTCAGTGAATATGGCCATCACGCACCTTTGAAATGTGGCGAGTGCATTGCATAAGCCAAAGGGCATCCTTCTGAAGGAAAAATCCCGTAGGGACATGTGAATGAGGTCTTTTCTCTGTCTTCCGGGGCAATGGAAATTTGGTTGTACCCCGAGTACCCATCCAGAAAACAAAAGTGAGACCTCCCTGCCAGTCTGTCGAGCATCTGATCGATGAAGGAAAGTGGGAAGTGATCTTTCCGGTTGGCTAGATTCAACTTTCTGTAGTCCATGCAAATTCTCCAGCCCGTGGCGGTTCTTGTAGTCATCAGCTCATTGTTGCCATTTTTTTCAACCATCATGCCACCCTTCTTAGGAACACATTGCACCGGGCTAACCCAGTTGCTTTCAAATATGGTAAAAATGATTCCCGCATCCAACCACTTTATAGTTTCCTTCTTCACCACTTCCTTCATGTTTGGGTTCAGCCGCCTTTGGTGTTCCCTGGAAGGTTTGTGCCCCTGTTCCAGCAGAATTTTATGTATACAGTATGCCGGGATGATCCCCTTTATGTCTGCCATGGTCCACCCAATGGTAGTCTTACACTCTGTGAGTACCTGTAAGAGCTGTTTTTTCTGCACATCTCACAAAATGGATGAGATAATAACAGGTAAAGTAGAGTTTGGTCCTTGAAACACGTACCTGAGATGGGCTGGCAATGGATTCAATTCCAACTTTGGTGGTTCTTCAACCGACGACTTGGCTGGCGGAGTCTCTCTCTTTTCTAAGTGTAGGGGCTAGAATTCCAGTGACCTCGCCACACGCCTTTGCCCTCAAGAGCCAACACCCATTCTGCCAATTCCTCCCTATTTACCGCATCCAAATTCATCAAACATGCAGCCAGGGGGTCCTCAATAGTCAAGGACTCATCATCTTCCTCCAGTATCACATCCACGACATCAATAAGAGAACAATTGGAGAATTCACTAGGTCGCCTCATGGATTTCTGCACATTGAATGTGATTTCCTCGTCGTTCAACCTCATCTTGAGCTCCCCAGTTTTGAAATCAATGAGGGCTCACCCTGTGCCAAGAATGACATTCCCAAAATTATGGGAATCTCCTCATCCACTCTGCAGTCCAGTATCACAAAATTTGCAGGGAACACAAACTTCCCTACCTGCACCAATACGTCATCAAGAATGCCTGGCGATCTTTTTACCGTCCTGTCTGCCAGTTGCAATAACATAGAGGTCGGTCTAGCTCTACAAATCCCCAACCTATTGTACATGGCCAGAGGCATAAGATTAATGCTGGCCCCTAAATCACAAAGTACCTTGGCAAAGGCAAAGTTACCAATAGTGTAGGGAATGGTGGAACTCCCTGGATTAGACAACTTTTCTGCAATTGGTCGGGTCACAACGGTACTGCAGGTCTGAGTAAGAGTCACTGTGGACAAGTCTTGGAAGTCAAATTTTTGGGACATCAAGTCCTTCATCATTTGACATAACCAGGCATCTCTTTCAGAGCATCAATCAAAGGAATATTTACCTGTATTTGTTTCAACATATCCAAGAACTTTTTATACTGCTCATCTTTCTGGTACTTGGCCAGCCTCTGTGGGAATGGTGCTGGAGGTCTCTTCTTCCTAGTGATTTGGGATTTTTCTTTGTCCGACACTACCTCTATCACCGGTTCCTGGGCTGTCTCATCCTCAAATTGCATGCTGGGTTCTCCCTGGGCTGCACTGTCACCTCAGTCAATTTTGTTGAATCATCAATTTCAACGGGCACTGGTACCAGTGTCTCAGCCTTTTTGCTTTCTCAATCTCTTTCCTGCTCCAGTCTAAGTCCCTGCCATTTCGTAGACTTACCGCTATCAGCTGCTTTGGACCCTGATCTTTAGGATTTACCTGAGTGTCTGCAGGCAATGTCCCAAGAGGATGATTATTCAAAGACATCGAGATCTGGCCCATTTGCACTTCAATATTTTAAATAGTTGACTCATGTGCATCTACTCTCTCACTTATTTTGCAGTTGACCCAATAACCTGCTGCATCATTGCTTCAAGTATGGAAAACCCATCTTCCTATCTCCCACCATGTTGTTGCTGAGGGGGGTGATAAGCCTGTTGCTGATTCTTATTCTGATTATTGTACCCCTGTGGCCTTTGGTAAGGCGCCACATTACCATGAGGTCGCATGGCTCTCATGTTTCCGCTATTGTGCTGTTGCTGAACTGGCCTGTATGGTTGATTTTGCTGGCCCCAATTCTGTCCACCCTGTCGCTGTCCCCCATAATTCGACACATAGTTCATATTTTCAGGGTAGTGATACTGATTACCAAGTGGATGACTAATGCAAGATGTGCATTAGCCCCTATTGGTTGTATCCACAATATGTATCTGCTGCTTTTGCCCTGACTCTTCCACCTTTTTGGTGAGTATGCTCATCTGTGTCATCAAGGTGGCCATATTTTCTCCAAGAGTGTTGGATAGATCTAAGGCCACTGAGTGAACTACTGGAGTAATGGGTGCATTCCTGGTTGTCCACCCCAAATTCTGCGCCATTTTATCAAGCAGGATCTGGCTTCCTATCCATGTTTGCTCAAGAATGCTCCACCAGCTGAAGCATCTACATTTGCCTTTACACTATCCGCCAGACCCATATAGAAATGCTGCCCCAACATCTTCTCTGGAATACCATGGTGCAGACAGATAACCAACATTCCTTTAAATCGTTCCCATGTTTCCTGCAATATTTCCGTTGGCTTCTGTCTGAAGCTAAAAATTTCATCAATTTGTTGAGCTGTCTTGTTGGGTGGATGGAACTTTCCTCTCCTTTCAGTCGAGCATGCCCGCCCTTTAGCACTTCCATTTTTTCACGAACTAATTAACTAACTCCTCCCATGTGGTAATGGAATTAATGGGGAGCGAGTTTAGCCAAGTCTGGGCTGCTCCTGTCACCGAGAATGGAAACAACAGTTTTATTGCTTCCTGAGTGACGTTTGGCTGCCTCTGAGTTTTGCAAATTGACAGGAAATTCTTCAAAATACTGTTGGGGATCCTCAATGTATGACCCCAAAAAAGTCCCTTGTTCTGCAGCAAGTGCAACATATTGTTTGTAATCTGAAAGGGCTCAGCCTGTATTTGGGGGACTACTATCGCAATGGCCAAATTCTCCGCCGTGGGTTGTGCCCAGTCATATAAAGGAGCCTCTGGCACAAGAGGTGCCACTATCTGCACAACTGGGTCAACCACGTCTTCCCCATTGTTATTCCTGTTGCTTTGATTTTCCATGTCGGGTTCAAGTTGTTCAATTGATGGTTGTTGTTTGCTTTTCCGGTTGGCCTGGTTCAAGGCCTTGAAAAAATTTTCGGGTTCTGATAAGGCTTCAAATACTTTACAAGTTCTCGATAAGTTTCTAGGCATGCACCTATACAACCAAGTTAGCAAACGTTAAAATTTCAATGTATCGATGAAAATTGAAGAAAATTGACTACACTCAAGCATTTTGTATTTCTTCCAACTGTAATTGATAACACTGTTAATTCCTCGGAAACGGCGCCAAAATTTGATCAAGCCCAACTATGCCTTATAAAAAGGACTAAGCGGACGTTGCAAATATAATCTGAGTATTTCGCCCAGAGTCGAATCCCACAAGGAATTAACCTATTAATTACCGGTGTCAGACTCACTCGATTCTTCATACTCAACTTCCAAAGATTATGAATAAAAATTGTTGATGTTTCTACTAACTAAAACTGAATGAAATTAATTAAACTAGAATATAACTATTGCTGGGTTGTAAACAAATGCGAGAAAGATCTAAGGTTATGGTTTCCCCTGTTAATGGAATCCCTTCTTGTATATTTCTTATAGTTTGGCCTAATTATCTCTATCAATCATGAGCACTCTTGTTATCGTAATCTCTCCCGAGTTACGCTAGCTATATTTTATTATAGCTCACTTTATATTGCACCCAAGGTATCGTTATCCCTAATCCAACCTTTAAACCCTCGGTTATGAATCCCTCCTATATTTTGGGAGTGGTGTTGCTCAAAAACTACCTAAATATGCACTCTCTCCCGAGTAGATACACACTAAATAGACACAGCTAATTGAGGGCCCTTCAATCAACTACAACAAGAACTTAGTTGAACAAATAAAGATTAAAACCAAGCAAACTTAACAAGATATTCATCCTCAACAGGTTCCACCAAAACTTTAGACTAAATAAGTTAGCTACTCATAATTGTGCTAAAAACAACAAGACAAGAATTCATCAATAATGGTAAAAACACAAGGAAGAAACATGAGATTTGATGCCCAATTGTCCTCCTTGCCTCTTGCCTCTCTTTGCCTTGAATAAGACTTTAAACCTTGATAATCCTCTCTTTTGGGCGAGTAGAACCTTATATAGGTTAAGTGGAATTGTCCCAAGATTCCAATTTTACCCCTGAAAAATAACGTGTGCGAACTGGACTAGCGCGACCGGGCTAGTGAACGCGCTACTAGCCGCGCTAATGGCTAAGTGTACTGCCTCTGATTGCTGGGCTAGTGCGGTCGCGCTACTGGGCGCGCTATGTCCGCGCTAATGGGACTTTATTCTGCCTCAAACACCTGGACTAGCGCGGCCCCGCTATGGCCACACTAGTGGACTAGTAGTCTGCCTTAGCGATTTTCTTCCTTCTTTTCACACGCTAGAAACTCCAAGGGGCCTTTCTACTTCAATTTGGCTCCAAAAACCATCCTAGGTCCTCATAAGCACACTTTGCTCCTGCGAAACCTAAAATCCACAATTAGAGCCATTATAACATCATTTAACATTCCTAAGACAGTGAAGCATAATGAAGTTGGAGTATAAATAGATGCTAAACTACGTGAATCTAGCCTATTATCAATACCCATCTCGGTGGTAATTCAAAACCCCCATTACTTGGCCAAACTGGTCACAACTAGCCTGAACCATGCCCTGCTGAATTGTGGGCACCAACTATGGTTGGAAACTCTCATGCAGGATCAATTTGGACTGAGTCAGCAAACAATGACAACATATCAGTTGAGTCTTCTAATGCAACAGATAATCCACACCCTCCTCTTCTTCCCATTAGTCTCTCTATGGGAAGGGATCCACAACCCACCCTTCTCCCCATGGACACCACTGAGGAAAAGGACCCCATCTCCAAAGATAGGGTTAGAAAATATCCACGAGCAACTAGAAGCCACCAACATAGAATTAGAGGAAATGATAGCAAGGCTGGGAATGCCAAAGACCAAAGTGATGCTTCCACATCAGAAGGAAACAATAGAGTTCAGACGACTTGGGGGAGAAATGTTTATCGTACTATGCCCAAGAAGTGTGGTAATGTGTGGAGTAAGCCTATGATCCAACTTAGATCCAAACTCAAGAGGCTCAGCTGTGAACCTAAAACCAGTAATGGCCTAGTTAACTCGTCAGAATCGTTAGGGGATGGAGAACCTAGAGAGCCCATCAGTGAAGGGGAAATCCAAATGCCTGAAAAGGAAGACACAAACTAACCCAAGGTTACTGATGAATTTCATAAATTGAAATACTGGGGGGGGGGGTATAACAATGGGGAATTTAGGAGACATTGTGAAGATATGGTTAAGCTGCACAAGCCGGCCATGCTGGTCCTCTTGGAAACAAGGATGGCTGAGCACAAACACCTCATTCAGGAGTTGGGATTCACAGGGAAAATTCAAAACCCTGCCGTAGGCCTGTTAGGAGGCATTGTCATTATTTGGAAAGATGACATGATAAAGATTGATGAAGTCTCCACCACTCCCCAGGGCATCAGTTTCATGGTCAAGGTAACTCCCCCTTCCACCCCTTGGATTTTCACTGCTATTTATGCCAGCAACACTTATGCTAACAGAAAGGCCCTATGGGATCAGCTTTAAACTATCTCTGATGGTTACAAGGAGAGCTAGCTAGTAGGGGGACTTCAATGAGGTCTTAAGGGAGAGTGATAAACAGGGGGAAACTACATCTCTACCCCAAGAGCTCACTTGTTCTGGCACTGCCTGAACCACTATAAGCTCAATGACTTAGGTTTTAAGGGGAGTAAATATACTTGGCTAACATGAGATATAGGAGTCAGTTAATTTTTTGAAAGACTAGATAGGTGCTTTGCTAATTATGAATGGATCTTGGATTACCCTTCCAGTAATGTCAGCCACCTCCCTAGAACACACTCTGATCACTGCCCTATGCTGATCAACTTGTGGCCCTATGCTCTCAATAAAATCTCCAAACCTTTTAGGTTTGAACCCATGTGGTGTAGTCATCCATCCTTAACCAACATTGTTCAGTGGGCTTATAAAGGGTGTGATAGCCTTAAAAGAGGCAATGACTAGTTCCAGGCCCAGGTGATGACCTGGAACATGACTCTGTTTGGTAATATATTTCATAACAAGAAGCACATTATGACTAGACTTGGGGGTATCTATAAGTATAATACCTACCCTTTCAGCACCTTTCTCCAGAACCTAGAGTGCCAACTTCTGGAGGAATACTCCTCTATTCTCAAATATTAAGATGTCTTTTGGAAAACTAAGTCTAGGATCAACTGACTGATGGAGGGTGATTCTAATACTAGATCTTCCATACTTTAACTCTCAATATGAGGAGAATGAACAAAATAATGGCCTTGCATGATGAAATAGGGAACTGGATTGAGGGGGAACAGAAAATCTAGAACACCATTTACCACTACTACTCCAAGCTGTTCAACACAGAACACCCAGACTCCCCCACTCCTTGGAAAAGCACAGTCTATGATGGCCACACTCTGTCCAATATGGAGAAAACAACTCTGAGTGCTCCCCTAAGGAGTAGTGAAATAAAGGTGGCCATGTTCTCTTTCAAACCTACTAAGGCCCCTGGACCTGATGGTCTGCACCCCCTCTTTTAGCAACGTTACTGGATTATCCCGTAGAGTTGTCTCAGTTCTGTAACCAGGACTTTAACACCCTAGAAATGAAGTCTGAAGTTAATATAATCTACCTATGCCTGATTCCTAAGTGTTCCAATGCCACAATCCTTAAGAATTTCAGACCTATTGGGCGATGCAACACTATGTACAAGCTGATTACCAAAATAATTGTCAATAGAATCAAGCTAGTCCTTCCATCATTGGCCCAAGTCAGGCCAGTTTCCTGTCCAACAGAAGGGCCAGTGATAATCCCATCATATTTCAGGAATACATTAGTCACTTTACCAAGATGAAAGGGAAAAATGCTAACATGGTCCTCAAAACTGACCTAGAAAAGGCATTTGACAGACTAGAATGGTCCTTCATCAGAGACACCTTGGTGACCTTTGGCTTTCCCCACAATATGACCAAATTAATCATGTTTGCATTTCTTCAAGCTCTATTTCTGTCCTGGTAAATAGGGGTAGGACTGATTTCTTCCTGCCTAGGAGGGGTATCAGACACGGAGACCTTATGTCACCTTACATTTTCATAATTTGTATGGAAAGGCTATCAAGGAGCATTGAGACTCAGGTGCATCAATGGGGGTTGGTTTCCCATAAAAATCTCACACCTATTCTTTGATGATGACCTAACTCTGTTTTCTAGGGCAAACACCAAGACTTGTGCCATAATCTTGGATAATCTATACCATTTTAGTTGTCTATCTGGCCAAAAGGTCAATACCATAAAGTCCAAAGTTGTCTTCTCCAATAACTACCACCACTATACCATAGATAGATTAGCAAGGACTCAGAATATCAATCCTAAATCTTCCTTTACGAAATACTTAGGCTTTCCAATTTTCCATAAAAGGCCACCCTATAGAGATTTCCAGTTCATCATAGATAGCAAGCAAACTAAGCTAGCTGGTTGGAAAACCAAATTCATGAACATGGCTGGGAGAACTACATTAGCTAAGTCATCACAGGGGTGCATTCCTAACATGTCATGTGGTACATTAGGTTACCTTCCTAGGTGTGCAACCAAATAGATAGGATTAAGAGGAATTTCATATGGACAACCACTGTTGAGAAGAAGAAATGCATCTGATTAAGTGGGGTATCATTACTAAGCCTAGAGAAACAAAGGGTTTTAGTGTGTAAAAAGCTGACCTTAGGAATACTTCCAGCCATGCTAGTTTGGCTTGGAGGATGTATTATAACCCTCAAGCCCTGTGGGCATGAGTGTTGTTCCACAAACACTGCAATAACAATCACCATGGCAGACATATTGCCTCTAGATTCTAGACTAGCATAAGAAATGAGTGGGAAGTGTGGAGAGATGCTAATAGGCGGATAATGCATAAAGGTGATAGAATCAACCTCTATAATGACAAATGGATCCAAAACTTAAAACCCTTTATCGCTTTAATTATTGACCCCCTTAACAGGGGAGAGGAGAACAGAACTCTGGTCACCTGTCTTCCAAATGGTCAGTTCATCCCCAATAGGCTTCTCTTCAACCTCCTTGGCAGTGTCCTTGCAAGTATATACTTCACCATTTGTAATGATAACCTACTTAGTATAGAAAAAATGGTGTGGAGCAGGACTAATAATGGTCTATTATCTACCAAACTTGCCTATGCCATGATCCTTGACCAATTAGAGAATCTGCACCAAAGTCCAGGTCTGTATTTCACTTGTATTTGGTCAAATAAGGTGCTTAACAAGATAAACTACTTCATGTGGCTACTGACTCATGACATACTCCCCACTACAAAGCACCTGCAAAACAAGGGGATCTATCTGAATCCCAAGTGCTTCTTCTATGACAAAGAGGATAAATTAATTGAACATTCCATAATCAGCTGTGAGAATGCCAAACTATTTTGGGATAACCTATCCCAGATGAGCTTAAATAACCTTATAATCAACACCATTCTGAATAAGCAGAACAACTGAGGATGCACCAACAATACTATACACAACAAAAAATTCAACTCACTCCTCAAATGGGGTGAATTGACCCCTTTCTACCTATGGGAGATTTGGCTAACCAGAAACAACAATTGCTTCAATGGAAAGAGAGAGTCTGTCTCCTCTAAAAATTCCATAGCTAAAGCTGTTGGGTTCATCCATGTGGCTGGGGAAAATAATGACATCACTACAAATGTCTTATATGTCAAGTTGCATCCTCCAAGGAGAGGCCACTATAAACTCAACACAGACGGGGCAGCCCTTCAAAATGACCTTGTATGGGGAGTATGAGGAGTAATACGAAACAACAATGGGGATTGGGTGTTGGGATTCATGGGAAAAATAAATTGTACCAATACTCTTCACTCTGAACTACAACTCTAATGCGGGGACTAAAAATGGCAGTATCGAACAACTTCACGCCCATGAAGGTTAACATAAACTCAACAGAGGTAATACATAGTATCAATAAAGGAAATCTGATTTATGAGGCTATTGTATGTGAATGCAAGTCACTCCTAGCAACACTGGGGCATCCACCATTAAAGCATAGCTATAAGGAAACTAACAGGGTGGCGGACAAGCTGGCCAAGGAAGCAAGCAAGATGAATGAAGCAAGAACAAACTTTTTGATAGTTCCTCCGCTGTTTGCCAATGAAGAAATATGGGAATACATCATAGGAACTATCTTGGAAATAAAATTATTTATAATGTAGAAATAGACTACAATATTTTAGTGGAGGCTGAGACATCCCCGAATGTTGCTGTTGTAACAAACAACCAAGTAGCAAGTTAAATATATATATAAATATATTGTTAATAATAATAAAAAAGATAACCATTTTATTAAAGCTAACACTCTATTTAATAAGAAACAATTAAGTAATTTTGTTGCTCCAAAATAAATAAAAGTGATTTTAATAGATTACTTCCATAAGTTAGGCAGGGGCAGCTCAACGAATTTTGTGGCATAAAGCCAAAATATATTAAAAGACCCTTAATTTTTTTTAATAAAATCCATATAATAATAAGATACAAAGTAAACTTCTAGGACTTTGGCCTAGTGGTAATTGTACAATGCATGATGTGTGTATTAGGTGCACTTCACAGTTTGAAATTCTGTCGTAAATGAACATACGACATTAATTAAGTGGAAGAAGGTAGAGGGGGCACGACGATAATCTGTCGACTTTCGAACCTTTCGCCCCATTGCATTTGAGGATTTCTCTTATAAAGATGAAAAAAAATACCTTTTAATGGATGGATCAATAAACTACAGTGAAAAGAAATAGTCAATTCAATGAAACCGAGTTAAAATTTAAAAGTAAAATCATTAGAAACCTAAAAAACATGAGTGTACATGGAGGATAAAAAAAATTAGATTTGGTAACATTCATGATCATATAATTAAATAAGAGAGAAATTTTTATCGTTATTTATCACTGTTTACCCTTAAAATCGGATAATAATTTAACTTATGAGTGGTATTAAGGATATGTGATTTCACCTAGCACAAATTGATAAATATTATGATTAATGCTAGAAATTGACTGTAAAATAAAGCAAACCAGTATAAAATGCAACTTGGACATTAAGCTAGGTCGCCCTCGAATCGTTAGAGTATTTAATTAGGAAATATGAACTGGATTGAAGAATAAGAGAGCTCAAGAGAGAAAAATGTATATTACTGCTTTGATATGCGAGAGTTAGATGGTTACAAATGATTATAACCCCCTTTATATAGTAGAAAAATTCTACTTATGGTACAATTCTAAATACAGAAGGAAATCTCATGATTGGCTAAATAACCATTCCTGATTTGATTCGTGCCGAAATTTTCGCCATGAACCTTGTCACGGATATATCGACTTTCCGTTAATATGATTTCTTCGGTCTCCCTCGATGTCTATTCCGTTTGGCCTCTATCCTGGGTGGTCTCAATCTCGATTGGCACTTCGAATCCCGAGCTTGGTACTGCACCTTCATGTCTCGATCTGATATAACACGGGACCGATCCTCGGTCTCCCGTCCTTTTCTCGATTAATAAAACAAAATCGGGTGAGCACGGTTTTGACCGTATAGAGATAACCCCCTCTTTTTTTTGGAGTGTAATGACAAGAAATAAATTGAGTCTCCTAACTTTACCCCGATTTGTCATGACGTTGCACCGTGACGTAAGCGACCAAGGTGACCGAAACATTCTGTCGGTTCAGTTCCCCAGGCATTTAGTATGTGTGAGTCAATGGTCGGCCACTACCAGCTTTGAACCGTCACCGTGAAACCAATAAATAAGCCCATTTTCTATTCTTTCAAACTTTACTTTCAATATCTTATACTCTAGTCTTCAAAGTTCATTGCATCCTTCAAGTTTCTTATCTTCAAACTTTTGAGTTCTATTGTTTGTTCCTTCTAAGACACCAAATATCACAATCTTAATTCTTCTTTACCCTCATAAATGGCTAAGACGTCTAAAAGTGTTCCACAAAAAGAAATCGCCTCCTCATCTCGGCCGGCCGGCGAGAAAACAACGACGGAGCCACGCCCTGAGGAGCTTGTTCTCGGGGTGTGTGTTATTAGTTCTGACTTCAAAGTTGAGAAGACATCACCGATCCCCGGTCAATGCGAACCAGTATCGAGATACATATTCTCGATATCAAAAATCTTCTTGAACAAGTGAAGAAGGACTGCAACTGAGGAGACAAAGATGTTGTGATACCGGCCCCTGAAGAGGCAATCACAACCCACGTGTAATGGTTCTTGAGTGCCTATACTTACCCTTTCACGTTGAGTCCCCTCGATTCGGTCATCATTGACTTCTGATAGAAGTATCGGGTGACCCTATTCAATATTCAACCTTCCTTTTGGAGGATTGCGATACTGCTCCATTTCTTTGCAAGCAAAATCGACCAGCTCCCTTTCACCCTCGATCATCTAATAAGGTTGTATAGACCTCGACTTTATGAATGAGGGCTAATAAAACTCCAATGCATGGCCACCAAAACTTTCATCTCAAGCATAGACGAGGACAGAGACCGGGTTTGGATGGGCCGATTCATCCAAATAAAGACCACATACCTGATTCTGGCTGAAAGCATGCCATTTTTCGAGAGATGGAATATGAAACATAAGTATGACTCCGCTTTTAAATTTTGTTTGTTATTTTCACTTCATGGCCTCCTCTTATCGATGTTCTTTTTTGGTGTAGCTGCTGCTTGGATGCCAGGTGCGGTCCCCCACCTCCAGAGCTGGGTTAGTAGCCTGGTCTCAACATTGATGTATGCCAAGCGTGCATGGTAAGTCTCATTCCTGTATTTGATTATTTATTAAAACGCCTTTTCGAGCTTACTTGGTTTCCCTTTTTTGCAGGTCTTGGGAAAGATGCAACCATGAGGGCCCCGTTCGGTGATGAAGAAGCCTCACTCCCTATCCCGAAGCCGGCAAATGAGAGCAAGAAGAAAAGGACCTCGACCTCAAAGAGAGCAGCTCGTAAGCCTAAGCAGAGTGTCATTCCCTTGTCCGTGGAGTCATCCCAACTTCTAAGATAGGAAGAAGAAGAAGAAATGGAAGATGATTTCGGGCTAGTGGCCCGTACACGGGCAAATACCGAGGCTCAGAAAGCCACTGAGTTGGTAGGAGCTAACAATATTCTACCAGAGCTGGCGGGGCTTCAGGAGAAGATTTGGCGGGGTCTACACGGGCTAATTTTTATAAGTGTGGATATCTAGTTTCGGCCTCACCTAACGTCCGACTAACATAATAAACAGGGAATTGCGTACCTTGTTCTTCTCGAACTAGGACTCTATTTACCGCTATTTCCGAGACTGCCAAGTACAAGTAGAGTTGCTCGTCGCTTTTGAGGTGTGAAGCAGTGGCGGGCTTGATAGGTATCGTTTTATTTCCTCCGAGGCCTGTTGGCATTCCAGAGTACATGCAAAGCTATTCTTCTTCTTAAGTAGTGAGAAGAATTGGTGACTCCTATCTGAGGACCTCGAAATAAATCGCCCTAGGGCGGCTATGTGTCCCGTTAGCCTTTGTGCGACCTTGACATTATCTACGACCGTGGTATCCTCAATGGCTTTGATTTTATCGGGGTTTATCTTGATTCCCCGATTTTATACCATGAAGCCGAGGAACTTGTCCGAGCCGACCCCAAACACATACTTTTCTGGGTTGAGCTTCATGTTGTACTTTCTCAGTATATCAAAAATATCCTTCAAATGTTTCAAATGGTCCTCTGCTCGCATGGACTTAACTAATATGTCATCAATATAAACTTTCATTGATTTTCCTATTTGTTCTTCGAACATTCGATTTAATAGGCGTTGATAAGTTGCACCAACATTTTTTAGTCCGAACGACATTACGCTATAACAGTAGGTGCCGTATTTAGTGATAAGCGAAGTCTTTTCCTGATCCTCTGGGTTCATCTGTATTTGGTTGAATCCGGAGTAGGCATCGAGAAAATTGAGAATCTCGTGGCCGGTCGTGGCATCGATCATACGATTGATATTTGGCAAAGGAAAAAAATCCTTAGGGCATGCCTTGTTCAAGTCTTTATAATCTATGCACATTCTAAGCTTATTTCCCTTCTTAGGGACTACCACTACGTTTTCTAACCATTCGAGATATTTTACTTCCCGAATGAACCCTATTTTGAGAAGTTTGGTTACCTCGTCCTTGTTGAATGCATGCTTAACCTCAGATTGGGGACTTCTTTTTGGCTTTACTGGATGGAACTTTGCATCCAGGCCTAGTCGATGGGTAGTGATTTCTGACGGAATCTCTGTCATATCAAGATGAGACCAGGCAAAGCAATCCATTTTAGCTTTAAGGAAATGAATAAGTTTGTTCCTGAGCTCGAGGGTTAGCCCTGTGCCCTTTTCGTTCAGGCTGGTGGTCGATCACGTAAATTGTTCGAGCTCTTTGAATTTTGACTTGGTGGTATCATATTCGTCGGGAATTATGAAGTATTGAGAGATCCAGTAGTGTCTTCATCCTCGTTGATCCCTTGATCGTGCAATTGGGTTGAGGCCAGTGTCTGTGGTTGCTATTTTGCCCCCTGCTTCCCCTTCGACTCCGATCCCTTTGTTAATGAGAGTGACGATACCGATATTACTTCGTCGACTGCAAACATCTCCTTGGCGGTAGGTTGTTCCCCGTACACCATTTTTACTCCCTCCAATGTCGGGAATTTCAGAACTTGGTGAAGGGTCGAAGGTACTGCCCTCATGTTATGGACCCAAGCCTTCCAAGCAGGGCATTGTACCTCATGTCACCCTCGATTACATGGAACTTTGTTTCTTGGATGGTCCCGGCTACGTTCACTGGCAAGATAATTTCACCTTTGGTAGTTTCACTCGCCATGTTGAAGCCGTTAAGAACCGGAGCTGCAGGCACAATTTGATCCTGTAGGCCGAGCTGCTCCACGATCCTTGATCGAATAATGTTGGCCGAGCTACCTGGATCAATCAAAACACTTTTAACTTGAATTTTATTCATAAGAACATATATTACCAGTGCCTCGTTGTGGGGCTGCGAGATCCCTTCTGCATCCTCGTCACTGAAAGATAAGGTCCCTTCCGGCACATAGTCTCGAGTTTGCGTTTCCTTCGTAACCGACACCTTGGTGCGCTTGAATATGGGTCCCTGTGGAATGTCGACCCCACCAACGATTATGTGAATCACGTGTTGTGGTTCTTCCTATTCGTTTTTCCTGTTTGCCTCCCTGTCTCTAAAGTGGTTCTTAGCTCGGTCGCTCAAGAGTTCTCGAAGATGACCCTCGTTAAACAAATGGGCTACCTCCTCCCTCAACTGTCTGCAGTACTCTGTTCTATGACCATGAGTACCATGTTATTTGCACATTTGATTAGAATTTCTCTGGGCTGAATCGGTCTGTAGAGGTCGAGGCCACCTAGTATCTTTGATCCGCCTAATGGCCGATGCAATAGATGATGCATCAATGTTGAAATTGTATTCTGATAGTCATGGAGCTTGTATGGGCTCGACATTTCTATCTAAACCACTTTTACTCATGAGCCCTCGGGAGCTTCATCCTCGATCACTTCGAACGGGGTTGCGTTCATGACCGCTGTTTCTCCGATCTCCACTATATGTTTGATACCAATCTCTGTTTGATCGCGGTTCTCTATCGATGTCTCTTTGAATTCTGCCGACATGCCTGTTTGGATAAACGAAACCGGAAGAAGTTCCCAACTGATCGTCCTCGAACCTGATTTTTGACTGGTACCGATTATGCACATCGGCCCAGGTCTCAGTTGGATATTCGATTAAATTCTGCTTTAACTGTCGTGAGGCCACCGAACTTCGTACGTTCAGGCCTTGAGTAAAAGCCTGGACGGACCAATTATCTATGACGGGGGTGGGGGGGGTAGGTCCATACGTTCCATATGGAACCAGATACGAACTCTCTGAGCATTTTGTTGTCTTTCTGCTTCGCTTTGAAGAGGTTCGACTTCCTAGTCTCGACCTTTATGGCTCCGGCGTGTGCTTTGACGAAGAATTTACGAGCATGGAAATGAATGCAGTTGGGAGGCAAATTATGATACCATATCATTTCCCCCTTCGATAAAGTTTCTCCGAACTTCTTAAGCAGAACGGATTCAGTCTCATCATCCTCTAAATGTTTCCCATTTATTGTGCATGTGTAAGAAGTGACATGCTCATTGGGTCGATTGTTCCATTATACTTGGGAATTTCTGGCATGCGAAATTTATTTGTGATGAGCTTAGGATCCGCACTCGGGGGGAAAGGATTTTATACGAAATTCTTCGAATCCAAACCCTTCAGAATCGACGGTGCCCTCGGAATTTGATCAACTCGGGAGTTGTATGTTTCTACTTTTTTGTCATTTGCTTCAATGTTTTTCTCCCTTGATTCAATTTGCCTTGTGAGCTCCTCGATCATTTTCATAATGGCGGGGTCAGTCCCCGATTCATTCGTGTTTGACTTCTCCTTCGGCCCTATGAACAACTTCCAGCGATGGCTCGAGTTCAGCTCTACTCGTGCACGGTTTTGATTTTGGAGTTGCGCTATGGCTGCTTGTTGAGCCTGCAACATTTGAAATATTAATCGAAGGCTGACTCCGCCGTCTTCTCCGTCCTGTGTATCCTGACCGACTGATCGGACGTCTCTGCGGACGTTATTTTTGGACGCCCAGATTTGCATTCAGGGCCACATGGGAATTGACATCGATGGGGGTGCGTAGCCGATACTCCCTCGAGGCCAGCCTGAGGTACTTCAATCCAAGGCGACTATATTGTCGTTTTTCCCATGAAAACCAAGGCCATTGTTGGCGTGTATGGGTACTGTTTGAGAGTTTGACATGTTGATCCTAAAATCAAAAATACTTACGAGAACAAGCGTAAAGCGTTGTGTGTTATAAGAATTAGTACCAAACAATCACTATTATCCTTAACCCCATAGTGGGCGCCAAACTGTTTACCCTTAAAATCAGATAACATTTAAACTTAAGAGTGATTTTAAGGATATGTGATTTCACATAGCACAAATTGATAAATATTATGATTAATGCTAGAAATTGACTGTAAAATAAAGCAACCAGTATAAATGCAACTTGGCCCTTGAGCTAGGTCGCCCTCGAACCGGCAGAGTATTTAATTAGGAAATATGAACTGGACTGAAGAACAAGAGAGCTCGAGAGAGAAAAATGTATATTACTGCTTTGATATGCGAAGGTTAGATGATTACAAATGATTAGAACCCCCTTTATATAGTAGAGGAATTCTACTTATGGTAAAATTCTAAATACAAAAGGAAATCTCATGATTGGCTAAATAACCGTTCCTGAGTTGATTCGTGCCGAGATCTCTGCCACGGTCTTTGTCACGGATATCTCGACTTTCCGTTAATCGGCTTTCTTCGGTCTCGCTCGATGTCTATTCCGTTTGGCCTCGATCCTGGGTGGTCTCGATCTCGATTGCCACTTCGAATCCCGAGCTTGGTACTGCACCTTCATGTCTCGGTCTGATATAATACATGATCAATCTTTGGTATCGCATCCTGGTCTCGATTAATCAAACAAAATCGGGTGAACCCGATTTTGATCGTATATAATCACTCAACTGTATAACTTTAATTAACACTTTAAACATATTTTATTAATAAATTACATAAAATATATGTGACACGTTATACTTAAAATTGGGCCCTTAATATTTTGGAGCCTAAGGCAATGACTTCATTTGCCTTAAGCTCAGGCCGCCCCTGAAGTTAGGTGAATTATCTCAAACAATCAATTGGCAACTGTTAGCCACAATTGTCTTGGGGGATGAATGAACGACGAAATTCATTTTTTTTTTGGTCATACGGAAGAAGAAAAGAAGAAGAGACATTAAAAGATGACCACGAGGTCAATGTCTTTCACCTCAGAAAATAAGCTTGACGTGGCATGCATGGGTTGGCCACTATCTCAAAATAACATTAATTCATTCAACTTTGCATAAATATGCTTCATTATTCGCTTCACAAAGGTCAGGATTTCTGGTCATTTCCGTAGTACTACAAATAGTAAATTTTCTTATGGATTTTGTTATGATTTACATTTACCATGCATATTGATCATGAGACAGACTTTTGTTGCTTACAATCTTCGTTTACTCTATACATGCATTGAGTGTTTAGAATTTAAAATACTAGTGAATTAAAGAATGAGCTAGCTGCTGTGTGATCTTATCGTACATAGTTCAAGCATAAAACAATTAGTTCTGTTGAGCTGCTAAATCCGTCTATGATAATGAGTACCACTTGTCCTACTTCATGAACGCCGACTTTGATGATTGTTTATATACAGCCAATCCTAGAGATAAGCATTAGCAATCTTTAAGATGTCTGAATTGGACTGCAATCTTTTGGCCCAACTTCAAAGATTTTGAGCCTAATTGCAACCAGGTTATTCCTAAACAACACCAGGTAGTCATTCTAGTGGGCTGCTATTTAGAATTTAGCCAATATATTCTAAATTTTAGTTTTTCAGTACACAAAGTTCTTATGCTAAAATTTTTAGATCAAAATTTCAGAACAAATTAAGTACGGACTAATCTCTAAATAGCAGCCCTAGAAACAGGTACTTGTGTACTTCCCCGCAAATTTGTGGAGTAGTAAATATGTAGTTTGCACGACAGAACGACTTCCATTTATCAATCCATATGTATAGAAGTTCCCAGCAAAATGGTTTTCATCAAGTCATGTTTTTTCTTTTATAACCTCAAGATATATGCTTGATAATATTTGATTATATATGTTATTTGAGCTAGTTTTTGCAAATGCTATTAGAATGATGACACAACATATCTTATAGGAACAGATTTCAATATATATCCGCTTTCATAAGAGGAGGAGACAGATGCATCTTCTTTTTATATTTTGTTTTCTTTTTATAAATCATAACATGGACAAGACAAGAATCAAAACGTAGGATATAGACAAAAGAACTATAGGCGGACATCCTGGTATCAGCGATCTCGGGTTAATGAAATGAAAAGCTCCCATAAATTAGGATGATATATCAACTCATTTGCTCAGTAAAAGCACAAGAGAATGATTTAGGAAGTTGTGGGAAATTTGGAGCAGATTGAACTCTTCTATGAACCAAATGAGTCTCCATAATATCAACTTCCCACAAAGTAGATTTCTTCCTATGAGGAACATCATGGGTGACAAGATTTCTCCATGGGGGTATTCCTCCAAAGGGTCTCAAGAAATTGCCATATCGTGTCTTTAGGCGAATTTGGTATAACGATCCATCTTGTTCAACCTCCCATTCTGTTGCAGAACTCAACTTCTTGGGCAGAGTCTGAATGACCTTTCTTGATCTACTGACCTGTTTGAAAACAAATTATATATATATATATATATATATATATATATATATATATGGTCTTTATGGTATCGTAGCCAACTTAAATTTTTGAATATTGAATACCTTAGGAAGAAATGGAACATTTGAAGCAGTCAAGTACTTGCCATAACAACTCTTAAGGCGTAGGTAATGTTGGTTATCAACAAATTCCACACACCAAAGTGCATTTACTGATGAGCCATCATGGCTTTGGCGTACAGATTTCTCATCTTTGCTTGCTATTAGGTATTTGCCATTGTGCGTTTTGAGACGAATGATTTTTGCCTTCTCCAACAAGTGCTCCATCTAATTACAAGGTGGAAAAGAAGGTTCAATTCTTGAAAAGAGTTTAGGCAAAAAAAAAAAAAAAAAAAAAGGTCTTTTTTACAATCTATGATGATGGCAAAAGGTGACGTTCAAAAAACCCTTGTATAGGCATGCATGCAAGAATTGATCTAAGAATGGACGTGCACAAATATTAAGAAAGGGTCTTTTGAAGTAAAGGAAATCAAAGAATCAAACACTTTAAGTACCGCTTCAAATGAAATTGAAAAATACCTTTTGGTTGTTGTGATGCTTCCTCTTTTGTTTCATGCCTGTCTTTATTGTGAGGCCCAGATACATTGGAGGAGAAGATTTCGGAAGTGGGCTATGTATAACGTTTAAGCTTGGTTCTATACGTGTAGAGGGAGAATTTCAATATTCTAAGCCCTATATTTTGATTTAGGATTTAAATTACATACATTTCATACATCACCAAAGTTCATTGGCGTAGTATTGGATCAACACTGGACGGTAACCCATTAGTAAAAATTTATCGATATTTATACTAAACTATATTAATTTACTATAAGCTATATATAGTTTAGTAATACAAGTATATGTGAATACAAATACTATTTATTCATTAGATTGGTATAAATATTGGATTCATGTAATTTTTTCGCAATCGATCTAATGTCTAACCGTTTACCCTTAAAAATTGATAACAATTGAATTTATACGCGATTTTAATGAAAATGTGGACTAACTTAATACAAGTGATTATTAGCGTTAGATGAGCACATTGATGGAATAAATGATCAAACCAGTAGTAAGACTAAGTTCGGGCTCGGTTATGGTCCGAACAATTAACCTGCCTTCGATTTGGAGCCAAACACTTATGGAGGGCTATGAACAAAATTAAGAACTTGGAATAATCTTTAAAAACAGAGGAAACAAATGTATATTGCACTGGTATGCGTGTTACAGTGTCTAATGAATAATTAGCTTTCCCTTTGTATAGTAGGGGAATTTTATCTTAAGTACAATTCTAAGAAATTTAAAATTCCTCCTTTTCGCTAACCACTGATCTATTGTTGATATGGGCCGGGATTTATGTCGTGATATCCGGTTGGACACGGATATCATGGCCCTTTGTTAATCGTGCATGGTCATTTGGTAATGCTCTCCGTGGTCCTGGAACTCGAACCGGACCCGGGGGTGTGGTCTCAATAGATCAGAGGGTAGGTGTTTTACTGCACTTAAGATGAGTTTGAGCTTTAATCGCTAGTGTTTTGCACTAATCGTGTGTTTTATGCCTTGTGGGAGTGATTTAGAGCTATGTAGATATTATGGAATGAACTCAAGTGATTTGGAGATTTGAAATCTGAGTAAAAGCCCAAGGAATTAAGTCGGAATCGTGATCGGGGATCAACGATGATAGTGCAATGAAACAAAGAATCGAGCAGACATATTGCGCAGTGTCTAGTAAAATGCACATAACATTTTACGCAGAACTCCATTTGGTCTGTACAACATATGTTTGGAGATATAATTCAAAGGGCTACAACTTTCATATTTTACATTTTTTCAAATTCCCAACATAACGGGGTGAAAAGTACGCGACCGCGCACTGATCACGCATATGCGGCAGAAAGTGTGAAAAGTGCGCGGCCAAGTGCGCGGCGCGCACGTCCTGCCTTGGAAAAAGTCCCACTTTTTGCGTAGGAGAAGGTGTAGGTGTTTGGACCCGACCCTACTTGGTATATGTACATGGAAAATAGTATTTTTGGGACTTTTGACATAATTTAGACCTAAGTAAGCTAAGGAGAAGAGGGAGAAGCGAGAGCACAAGGATTTCACCATTCATCCTCACTAAAGACAAGGGTTTGGGTGCTTAATGTTTTTATTTGACTTAAACTTAATTGTGATGAATTTCTCCATATCCATGGAGTAATTCTTCCTTAGGGATTGATGGATTTGGTGTTTTGAGAATTGTTGGTGGGTATTAACTCTAGTGTTTGTGTATTGAATCTTTTTGGGTATTTTTATTATTGCATACATATTCACATGTTTATGTAATCAAAATAGGCATAACTTGTGATATTTTGCATTATCTTGTTGGTTGAATTCATTGATTTATTAGTAATCGGAAGAGGCTAGTTGAATTAAAATTTAGACCTAGTTAGGAGGATAGTTGAAAGAGGTTCTCCTAAAGATTAACCCAGTACGAATTCTTGCATATCTTCACTGAGCTTAACTTATTTTATATTGTGAGGTTGAGACTTAATCGAGAGAGTAATTTCTACTGAATGTTCGAACTAATAATAGGGTGAATTCGAGAGACTCACTTGAACCACAGAGTGAAGTAACTAGAGTTAATTACCAAACAAGTATCTTGCACCTATCCAATCAACCCCTATTTCTTCCTATTGATATCTTCTTGCTAACATTTGTTGAAATTGTCACTAGCCAGTAGTTAGACTGTTAACTAATTTTAGTTTTAGTTCACACAACTCCAAATTATTGATCATCTTGAATAGCAATAAGACTAGAAGCTACAAAAATACTCTTAAATCCAATCCCGGTGGAAATAATATTTTTTATACTATATTCGACTAGCGAGCATAACTTTAGTGTGTGTTTCAAGCTTGTCAAATAGAAATGTTATTTATTCATTATATTGGTATAAATACTGGATTCATGTAATTTTTTCGCAATCGATCTAATATCTAACTGTTTACCTTTAAAAATGGATAACAATTGAATTTATATATGATTTTAAGGATATGTGGACTAATTCAATACAAGTGATTAGAATTAGATGAGCAAATTAAAGATGAATAAATGATCAAACCAATAATAAGATCGAGTTCGGGCTCGGCTATGGTCCGAACAATGAGCCTGCCTTCGATTTGGAGCCAAACACTTATGGAGGGCTATGAACAAAACTAAGAACTTGGAATAATCTTTAGAAGTAGAGGAAACAAATATATATTGCCTTGGTATGCGTATTATAGCGTTCCTAATGAATAATCAACTTTCCCATTATATAGTAGGGGAGTTTTACCATAAGCACAATTCTAAGAAAGGTAAAAAGCTTTCTTTTCGCTAATCACTGATCTAGCGTTGACACGGGTCAGGATTTACATCGTGATATCTGGTTGGACACGGGTACCACACCCTTTGTTAATCATGCATGGTCGTTTGGTAATGCTCTCCTAGGTCCTGGAACTCGAACTGGACCTGGGGGCATGGTCTCGATGGCTCCGAGGGCAGGTGTTTTTCTCGGGCCTCGATGCGAGAGGCTCCTGGCTTCAATCTCGATTTCTTGCAATCATGTCCTTGCTTTGTTTGTCTCACCGGGGAACTGGATTACTCATTAGCCTTGATTTTACCCGTATACAGATAGTCCCCTCATTTCTCAGAGAGTAGGTTTGCCGAAATGAAGGGAAACGACAGATGCGTCTCCGGTTCCTTCCTTCGTACGTGTGTGATGACCCAAAAGGTCATCTTGTATAATTTAGAAAAAACTATATTCCAAGGCCCCGAAAACCTCCGTTAATCTTACCTCGATGTGCGTGCACAACCCGAGCGCGTAGCTGGGAAGTTTTTATGTGGAAATATGTTGAACTATTAAATTTATGATAATTAATGGAATAAAGTTGACTTTGGTCAACATTTTTGGTGAACGAACTCGGATCCGTGATTTGACGGTCCCAGAGGGTACGTGGGAAAATATGGGACTCGGGCGTGTTCTCAGAATCAAATTCCGAGGTCCCAAGCCCGAGAAATGAATTTTTAAAGAAAATTATTTTCTGAAAATAAGAAAGACTTTTGAAAATGAACTTTGATGTGAAGTCTGTCTTACCGGGCCCATATTATAGTTCCGATGCCCGGAACAGGTTCAATATGTGTTATGTGAGTTATATGTAAAATTTGAAAAGAAACGGACTTGGTTTGACGTGTTTCGGATCAAATTGGAGAATTTAGAAGTTTATGAAGTTTGAGAAAATTCTATAGATTTTTGAGTTTAATTCATTGGTTTTGATGTTATATTAGTGGTTTAATTACTTGAATAAGTTCGTAGGATGATTTTGAAGTCGTGCGTATATTTGGTTTTGTGCCCCGAGGGCTCCGGTGTTCTGTGCTTTGCTCTCCGCGATCGCATGCGTGACTCACGCGATCGCAATGTGTCTATGGTTGGGGGTGGGAAATTACCCTACGCGAACGCCGATCCTTGGACGCAATCGCAGTGCCTGGGGGTGGTGCTCTACGCGATCGCGAGGGGCCTCACGCGATCGCACAGCGTTAAAGGGATCTGGGGGCGGAGCAGCGTGTTGCTCTACGCGAACGTGATTGCTTGGTCACGATCGCGACGGTCAGTGTCCAGTACCCCCGCGATCGCTGTCCCTTGTTCGCGATCGCGTAAGTCTAAAACCCAATACTCTCTGCGATTGCAACTCCCTTTCCGCGATCGTGTAGAGTAAATTCGCCCAGTCATTTTAATGCCTTAAAAACAGAAACATTACGGGATTCTCACCACTTTTCTCAACCCACCTTCTTCCCCACTCTCCTTAGGCGAAATTTGAAGACCTCCATCACTATAGCTCCATATGTAAGTGTTCTTAACATCATTTCCTCTCACTTTCATCAACTAATCACTAGAATCTAGGCCTAAAATCATGAAAATAAAGTAGAAATTAGGGGATTAAGGTAGAGTTAGGGTTTATGGGATTTTGGGTAATTCAACCTCAATTTGGGGTCGGATTTCAAAACAAATCATATATTTGAACTTGCGAGGGTATGGGTGATCGAGTTTTGGTCCGAGCCTCGTGTTTGGACCAAGCGGGCCCGGGGTCAGATTTTGGTATTTTGGAAGAATGCTAGGAATTTTATATGTAGGCTATAGGATTGTATTGATGAGTCATTATTGATGTTAATAAGTTAATTATGTTAAGATATTGTTGTTACGGAGTTGAATTCAAAAGGAAAGGCGGTGTTAGAGGCTTGATTGCTATTTTTGGACCCGAGGTAAGTGTCTTGCTTAACTTTGGTGAGGGAATAGGTATTGTATGCTATGTGTTAAGTGCTTATCATGTTTAATACATAGGTGAGGTGACGAGTACCTATGCATTGTGTGTCAAGCATGCCCGTGAGTCTATTGTCGATAGAAATCTTATTATTACTTCCATGTTCGTTATAATATGAACTTATCTCTACTTGTAAGTTGATTGTTGTTGAAAATACTCGTTGATGAACTTGTGATGTAATGGTCCTATTGAGGACCCAACTGTAAAGGATATACTTGAAAAGGTTGATTATAGCTGAGACCCTGATGGACACTTTGTTATGATAATGACTGATATTCTCCCCTTGTCGGGTGATTATGATTTGTGATTCCACTATGCTGCATTCCTTGCCATTTTGATAATTGTCATTGCATTGGTGAGGAAGAGTGTAAAGCACGAAGGGTGATGCCGTGCCATGATTTACATTGGTCACATCATATATTGCATAGTGAGGAAGAGAGTAAAAGCATGAAGGATGATGCCGTGCCATGATTTACATTGATCAAATCATATATTGCATAGTGAGGAAGAGAGTAAAAGCACGAAGGGTGATGTCGTGCCATGATTTACATTGATCAAATCATATATTGCATAGTGAGGAAGAGAGTAAAAGCAAGAAGGGTGATGACGTGCCATGATTTACATTGATTATATCATATATTGCATTGGTGAGGAAGAGTGTAAAGCACGAAGGGTGATGCCGTGCCATGATTTACATTGATCACATCATATATTTCATAGTGAGGAAGAGAGTAAAAGCACGAAGGGTGATGCCGTGCCATGATTTACATTGATTACATCATATATTGCATAGTGAGGAAGAGAGTAAAAGCACGAAGGGTGATGCCGTTCCATGATTTATATTTAAAAGCACGAAGGTTGATGCCGTGCTATGATTCACATTGCCATACATGATACATTGCATCGTGAGGAAGAGAGTAAAAGCACGATGGGTGATGCCGTGCCATTTGTTACATTTCTGGCATTATATTTGTTTCATTAGCATATTTCTGATAAATTGTCTTCTTGTCTGTTCCTATGTACTTAATTAATTGCTCTATCTCACTTGTTACCCCTTTGTCTACTCCCATATCCCCCTACATAACTATTTATCTTTTGCTTTGTTTTCCACGATATATGTTGTAGAATAGGACAAGTTAACGTTTGTTGTCAAAGTCTAGCCTCGTCACTACTTCGGCCGAGGTTAGGCTCGACACTTACTCAGTACATGGGGTCGGTTGTACTGATGCTACACTGCACATCTTATTGTTGTGCAGATCCCGCACTCGGACCCAGTGGACAATATTGAGGGAGTCACCTTCAGTCCACCCTAGAGGCTTCAAGGTATACCGCAGACATTCGTGGGCCTTGGCGTCTCTCCTATCCCTAGTTCCTGTATTTCTGTCTTGTCTTTCCTCTAGTTCTCAGAGACAGTCATGTACTTCCTTTCAGACTTTGTATTTAGCACTCCTATAGACAGTTCGTGAGTTTGTGACTCCAGGTTTTGGGGAATTATTGCGACGTTGTATTATGTTATCTTTACTTAGTTTTGAAACTTTATCTATTTCCGCTGTTAAGAATGGTGAACTATTTTTAGCTTATTCTGTTAATTCAAAGTTATCATGTTAGTTCAACTGCACACGTTGGCTTGTCTAGCGGGTTCAACATTAGACGCAGTTATGGCCCGAAGGTGGGATTTCGGGTCATGACAAGTTGGTATCAGAGCTCTAGGTTGCTTGGGTCTCACAACTCACGAACAAACTTGGTAGAGTCTGAGGGATCGGAACAGAGACGTCTGTATTTATCCCCCAGAGGCTACAAAGTTAGGAATAACTCCGCATTTCTTCATCTTCATCATGCGAATTTATTCTATCATTGATGATTGAACTTGCCTACTCTTGTCCTCTCACTAATCTCGAAAACACGCGAAGCGTCTACGACCAAACAAGAGAAGAAGCCCCAGTGACAGCTACGATCAAGGGAAGAGACAGAAGCAGAGTGCAGTCTAAAGCTCGAACATCAGCACTTATTGTACAGTCTCAAATGGATCTAGATGCGGAGGTTCTAGCTCGGTCAGTATATGTTGAACTAGTTCAGATTCTGGAAGGATTTATAGCTACTCCGTGGTTGCAGGATGCACTAGTCCGTTTATTGAGGTTGGACAAGTTACCAAACAAGTTCCACTCCATTTCAGTGGTATATCTTTTGAAGACCCAGATGATTTTCTTGACCGCTTCCATGAAGTATTGCACGCCATGGGAATAAGTGTAAAGCAACGGGGTTGATTTATATGAGCTGTGAAGTTTAATATCGTGGATTATCAGGTATTGTACCTATGATTTCATGCCACGTGGGGGGAGTCCACTGTCAAGGACTAGATTGCGAGGCCGCGTGTCATATCGGTTGTGGCTTGGAATGTATAAGGTCGGGGATGTTTGCAAGAGATAAAGATGGGATATTTGGTATGTCTACCTCCTTGATAACCCTATACCTCAGTGCCAGAGGAGTTATTCAAACAACTTGAAGTCTACAAAAGTCTGCTCAGCGTGGAAGTCACGGTTGTGTCAGGTCATTCGACGGTATCAGAATATGCCATCAGGTTCGATAAGTTAACCCGTCATCCTCCTATGTTGGTTTGTATAGCCAGAGGGCTAGTCCCTAAACTCATTAAAGGACTCAAAATGATTGTAAGTTTTGGAAGACTCAGGGCAGGATGATACTTTATGTCGGCTAGTGGTAGAAATTGCCCTAGACTTGGGAGAGTCATATTTCATTAGAGCACTCAGGATACGTACCCCCTTTCAGCTACAACTCAACTACATAACCACCTGGGGAAATAGGAGTCGGAATGTCAGAAGTGGAGGTTAGATTCCTAGAGATGGAGACCCAGTCTGTTGATATATTTTCTATGGTATGGATGAGGTTGTTACACTAAATGATTTCATTAAAAGAACAATCTCTAATTATTATAAAGTGATGATTTTCTGAATTAATTCAGTTATGCTTATCTAATAAAATTCTTCTAATATGCTCCTCTTTAGAGTGAGCTTCGTAACTCAAAAATCTACTTATGTGAATACTTGTATTGAGAAATTCTATGGGAATAACTGTGTTTACCATTACGTGTTGAAATTTTTCTTAACGAAAAATATTTAAACGAAGGAAATAGAATGTTTCGAGTGGCACGATATGCATATTACTTGTGATTCAGAATCGAGGACGAGATCCTCGCGTGTTAAAATGATTTGGTATATTTAGACCGGACCTCGAGCCGCGATGGAAGTTATGTAAGGATGAGATCCTTGTGATGGAAATTCTTGGGTTTAAATTCTCCCTTGTGAATTAAATTTTGTTTCTTTTTACTATAAGTACTGGTAGGAAGTCATGCTTGTTAAAGACTTATGTACAAAAATAGGAGTAATAATAATAATATTAATTAATAAGTAAATAAATAAACTAATTAACCATCTGTGCGTAATTTGCTAAATTTGTGCTATACTTATGGAGCCTTAACTTACAAGGTAGGTGCCCGCTCCAGGTGGCGTTAGATGAGGAACATTATTTTGGGTAATTATGAGGTCTTCAAGCATCGTATCTCGATATCAGTATTGTGAAGGAATTGGAGCAAAGACTTCGTTAGGCCTAGTGTTTCGCCTTGGGGTGCTCCAGAGTTGTTTGTTAAGAAGAAAGATGGCTCAATGAAGATGTGTATTGACTACCGGCAATTGAACAAGGTTACTATTAAGAATAAGTGTCATTTGCAAAGGATTGACGATTTATTAGACCAGCTTCAGGGTGCTACAGTGTTCTCCAAGATTGATCTGAGATCTGGGTACCATCAGTTGAGGATTAGGGCGTCTGATGTACCTAAGACAGCCTTTCGCACTCGTTATGGGCATTATGAGTTCTTGGTGATGTTATTTGTATTGACAAATGCCCCAGCTATTTTTATGGAGCTGATGAACCGTGTGTTCAGGACTTATTTGGACTCGTTCGTTATTGTTTTCATTGATGATATTTTGATATACTATCGCAGCCGAGAGGAGCATGGGCAACACCGTAGAGTTGTCCTCCATATATTGATCACATCATATATTGTATAGTGAGGAAGAGAGTAAAAGCACGAAGGGTGATTCCGTTCCATGATTTACATTGATCACATCATATATTGCATAGTGAGGAAGAGAGTAAAAGCACGAAGGGTGATGCCGTGCCATGATTTACATTGATCACATCATATATTGCATAGTAAGGAAGAGAGTAAAAGCACGAAGGGTGATGCCGTGCCAGAAGAGAGTAAAAGCACGAAGAGTGATTCCGTGCCATTATTTACATTGATCACATCATATATTGCATTGGTGAAGAAGAGTGTAAAGTACGAAGGGTGATGCCGTGCCATATTTACATTGATCACATCATATATTGCATAGTGAGGAAGAGAGTAAAAGCACGAAGGGTGATG
>ML399556.1:48237-76297 GCA_005239525.1 Nicotiana knightiana | reverse complement strand
TGAAATTTTGGTTTATGTATTGGAATTTTAGATTATAAATTGAAATTTTAGGTTATGAGTTGATCTTTTGTAGTTATGAGTTGAACTTTTAGGATATGAATTGAAATTTTAGTTTATGTAATGGAATTTTAGATTATAAATTGAAATTTTAGGTTATGAGTTGAACTTTTGTGGATATGAGTTGAACCTTTAGGATATGAATTGAAATTTTAGTCTATGTAATGGAATTTTAGATTATAAATTGAAATTTTAGGTTATGAGTTGAACTTTTGTGGATATGAGTTGAACCTTTAGGGTATGAATTGAAGTTTTGGTTTATAAATTGAATACTTTAGGATATGAATTGGACTTTTAGTTTATATATTGAACTTTTAGTTTGGTTTATGTATTTGAATTTTAGTTTATAAATTGAAATTTTAGGATATGAATTGGACTTTTAGTTTATAAATTGAAGTTTTAGTTTGGTTTATGTATTGGAATTTTAGTTTATAAATTGAAATTTTAGGATATGACTTGAATTTTTGTGGATATGATTTGAACCATTAGGATATGAATTGAAATTTTGGTTTATGTATTGAAATTTTAGATTGTGGGAGGATTTTGTAGAAGGAGTTGATGACTTTATTAGACATGCAATGGAATTTCCACCAAGAATAACTAAGACACGCTACCTGGCAGAGTGTGCCTTTAATTGTTCTTCTCATTAGCGACAATGATGATGAGAAGGCAATGGCATGTATTTCATTTAGTGATGGTGTAGGTAGGAATTTAACATTTCCTAAGTAGATAAAAAAAGAGGTTATAGAGGAATTCTCTACTTCATTTTCCAAGAGGAAAAGAAGTTTAATTGAGAGTGACAAGGTTGATGGTGATGGAATGTGTTCCGTTGGTCATGACGGTTCCCATAAAACGGGGATCATAAGACTCTATGATGACAAAGACGAAAGCAAGTTTTATTCTCAACTTTCTTCCAAGTCTGATCCATATAAGCTTAATGGAATTGGTGATAAATTTCTTCGTATTCAGACAATGATTTGAGTGACAAAAGTATGGAAATGCTAATAAAAAGAATTAAAGGTAAAACATTTTTCTTGGAAGAGTAGGATGCTTCATGTCATGCAGAGTTAAGCTTCCTTCTCTGCCAAGAAAAACGTTTTACCTTTAATTCTTTTTATTAGCATTTCCAGAATTTTATCACTCAAATCATTGTCAGAATCCGAAGAAATATATCACCAATCCCATTAAGCTTGTACGAATCAGACTTGGAAGATCGTCTTTGTCATCATAGAGTCTTATGGTCCCCATTTTATGGGAACTTCCATGACCAACGGAAAATATTCCATCACCATCAACCTTGTCACTATCAATCAAACTTCTTTTCCTATTGCAAAATGAAGTAGAGAATTCCTCTATAACCTCTTTTATCTACTTAAGAAATGTTAAATCCTACCTATGGGAACTTCCACGACCAACGGAAAATATTCCATCACCATCAACCTTGTCACTATCAATCAAACTTCTTTTCCTTTTGCAAAATGAAGTAGAGAATTCCTTCTCATCATCATTGTCGCTAATGAGAACAACAATTGACCAAAGACACACCCTGTCAGGTACTGTATCCAAGTTATTCTCTGTATCCAAGTTCATCCCGAGTAATAGTACCACGAGGATAATCACCAAAGCCACCAGACAACTTTATGATGCTAATGAAGCAAGATGAGCTATTCAATGAAACTAGTATTGTAAAGAAGAACAAAGAGACTGATTCAGAAAGGTGGGTCGAGGGTCGAGCCTCGACGATACATGTAAGTTTCTTACTTTTCATTAAGTATTTTGATTTACTTTTATATAAATTTTGAAATACTAATTCAATATAATTTTTCTTATAGGTTCTCTTCACAACTGATGTGGGGGAATTCATACGCAGTCAGCCACCTAATGAATCGGGCGAGGCAATCCAACTTTCGGACAAGGATGCTGAAAGAACACTCCTTGAGTACTTTATATACATTGAACTAGACAATAGAACTAGTTTTCGAATGGGCTTGTAATAAGCGTTAACTTAGTTTTGTTAGCTTAATGTGTTAGTGCTATTGAACTTTATACTTTGTTACTTTTAATTGTTGTTTTTGTTGCTTGAATAAAATGCATGTTTAGGATTTTTGGTAAGCTGACAGGTGGTGTAGCTGCCAAAACAGGTATTAAATCCAATCTGCCAAGGCCCGCTCTTCTTCGCGCGCAGAAGCATCCTCGCATTCTTGAAGCACAAAAATTCTTCTGACAAAAATCCCTTCTGTGCAAAGGCGTCCAAACACTCGCGAACCCGATGCTTCACTGGCCCGTCACTTCGCAAACGCGACCTCCCTCCGCAAACGCGTAGACCAATTGCATGGGGTCCCCAGCTGCCTCCTTCCTTCTTCGCGAATGTGTCGCCTTTATCGCGTTCGTGATGTACTCTCTACCCAAACCGTCATAAAGGCGTCCCTCTCTTCACGAACGCAAAGAAAAATTCTATATCAGCCTTCAGATGCACTTCGCGAACCCAAGACTTTTCTCGCAAATGCAAAAGAGGAAACCAGAACAACAAACACCAGCAGTCTTTAGCCAACATGCCAAGTCCAAAATGATCCGCTAACCATCCGAAACTCACCCGCGGACCCCGGGACCTCACCCAAACATACCATATAATCCCAAAACAAAATCAAAAGAACATAGTCAAACTCTCAAATCACCTCAAACAACATCGAAAACACGAATTGCAAATAGATTCAAGCCTAATGAACTTTGAACTCCTAATTTCTACAAACGACCTTGAAACCTATCAAATCATATCCGATTCACCCCAAATTTGGCACACAAGTCATAAATGACACCACGGACCTACTACAACCTTTGGAATTGGAATCTGACCCCGACATCCAAAATTCCACTCCCGATCAAACTCCCCAAAAATTATTAAATTTCCAACTTTCTCCAATGACGCCAGAATGACCTATAGACCTCCAAGTAAACGTCCGTACATGATCCTAAGCCAAGGTCACCTTACAGAACAATTCCCAAGTTTGGGATCACAAAGAGACATCTTGTAACGACCCGGTCGGTTGTTCCGTGAGATTAGCCCCATTTTCTCTGTTTCAGCTTTGTTATGTTAATGAACCTAATGATGATGTGTTGGGTCGGTTGGCTCGGGTTCGGAGTGGTCGTGGTGAGGTTTCAGACATTTAGTCTCTTAAATTGGCCTAATAGTTGAAAAAGCCAACTGGGAGTTGACTTATTGGTAAACAACCTTGGAATGTAGATTTTATGGCTCAGATAGTTTCGTTATGTGATTTGGATTTAGGAGTGTGTTCGGGATGTGGTTTTGACGTTCAGTGTAGTATTAGGCTTGAATTGGCGAAAGTTAGTTTTTGGCGATTTTCGGTCGGCAATGGAAAATGGGCTATCGGGGTCGTAATGGAATTCCAAAAAATGGAGCAGGTTTGTAGGGTCATTTTGGATGTGTGTACAAAATTTCAGGTCAATGGAACGTGTTTTAGATGGTTTCTGCATCTTTGGCGAAGTTTAGAAATTTCAAAGTTCATAGGCTTGAATCTGATGTGATTTTTGTGTTTTGCGTTGGTTTTGGTGTTTCTAGGGCTCGAATAAGTTTGAACGAAGTTATGGGATATGTTGGCATGTTTGGTTGAGGTCCCGAGGGCCTCAGGTTATTTCGGGTGGTTATCGGAGTATGTTTGGCCTTAAAGGGACTGTTGTAACTGCTACAATTTTTGCCCACTAGTTTCCTTATATCCGATTGAATTAGTGGGGCTGCGATCGCATAGGTTTGTTTTGAGGCAGTGTTGTTTTTCTTCTATGTGATCGCCTATGTGGATTCGCGATCGCGTACATGAGGGAAAGGGGAAGCAATGTGATCGCGTTTGGTATGGTGCGGTCACATAGGTATTCAGGCGCGTGGGGGGGGGGGTTTCTGTTGTGTACTCTGTGCGAACGTATTTGTAAGGAAGTGAACGCGTAGAGTAGGAATTCCCAGTGCTTCGCGAACACAGACCTTGAGGCGCGAATGCACTGAAGAGCATATAAGTGCTGGGCAGTGTTTTAATAAAAGCCATTTTCGCGAAATTTAGTCTACCTTCTCCATTGTTGGGCGATTTTTGAAGTTTTTGAGAGGGATTAAAGAGGGAATCAAAGGAGAACACTTGGAGGTAAGATTTTCGACTTCATAACTCGTTTCTATGGGATTTTTGGACTGAATTGGGGTGAAATAAAAGGAAAAATCAGTGTAAATTCGGGGTCAGGGCTTGAAAAATTGGAGACTTTTATTGGGTAATTCAAAGGGGCAATCGTGGTCCGATTTCAATGTTCTTGGTATGTATAGAATCGTGGGAGGATGAGGATTTCCGTTTTGTGATTTTTATCAAATTTTGAGACGTGGGCCCGGGGTCCGGATTTAGCCAATTTCGGAAATTGTGCCTAATTTTGATATTTTCGATTGGGTTTCATATCCCTAGCATATTTTGATGTTATTAATCTGATTTTGTTATACTCAGAGCATTTAGGAGCTGATTCGAGGGGAAAGAGCATCGCGGAGTAGTTTTCGGTCCGGTTTGAGGTAAGTAACGATTGTAACTCTAAACCTGAGGGTATGAAACCCCGGTATTTTATATTGTTTTGGTAAATGAGGTGATGCACATGCTAGGTGACGAGCGTGTGGGCATGCACCGATAGGGATTGTGACTTGGTCTGTCCCATAGCGACTATTAAGCCGCAAACTTGATTTGAAATCATAAGATATCCTGTATTTTTTAGGCTTATATTATATTATGGGCAATATGCCATGTTTGGGGCCTTGTGCCGATCTGTTTAGACCCTCAGGGGTATTTTGACACTATTCTCACACTATTTTTGATAGAAAAATTTATGAACTCAGTCATGTTTATTACTTGTTGCTATTGCACTGTTATCACGCCATTTTAGGATACTGTGAGGTATGTTGGGCCGAGTCCCGTGATGTTGAGATGAGTTGCCCGAGTGGCTTGAGAAGGTGACTGAGTGAGGTCGTAGCCGAGTTTGTGAGGATAGCTATGGATCGGGCTGCACGCCGCAGCATTATATTATATGGATCGGGCTGCACGCCACAACAATATATTGTATGGGTCGGGCTGCACGTCGCAGCAATATAGATATTTGATCAAGCTGCACGCTGCAGCAATATAGCGCTTGGGCTGTAGGAGCCCCTCCAGGAGTCTGTACACCCCCAGTGAGCACAGTCGACTATTATGGATTGAGTTGCATGCCGCAGTGGGTTACTATTATGGGCCGGGCTGCACGCCGCAGCGAGTTATTATATGGATCGGGTTGCACGTCGTAACAGTTATTATATGGTACCTGATGAGTGGGAGTGTTGAGTGGGAGCATTGACTTATGAGAATAGAGTCACGAGTTACTGAGAGGCTTGCCCGGGAGGTTTTATTTGTGAGTGACACGGTGCCCGCGTTGCTGATATTCTTATGAAACTACTGTTTTCACTTTTCTTCACATTGAGCCTCTTTGATAAATGTTGACTAATGTTTTATACAAGTTTAAACGGAGAAAAACTGGAGTTTGGTGAAATCTTTGGTAAATGTGAACTCTTGCCTTGATCTATTTACCTTTACTAGGTACTTATTTTTATGAAATTATAAAGTTCAAATGCTCGTCACTGCACTCAAGTTTATAGTTACTTTGGTTACTTACTGAGTTGGCGTACTCACGTTACTCCCTGCACTTTGTGTGCAGATTCAGGTACCGGGGCAGAGTAATAGTTGAGGCACCCCATTTGGAGCATTGTTCGGAGATTGTGAGGTAGTTGCTCCGCGTCCGCAACCTACTCTTTCTCCTTCCTACTCTGACATTTTACTTTACTTCCCAGACTTGTTGTAGTAGAGGATTTGTGTTAGACTGTATCACTTCTTAGATGCTCATGACAGTTGTCTCCGGGTGTTGGGCTGTGGTTAGATTTGATTTCGTGGTATTATTGTTGTACTATGCTTTTGAACAGAATTATTATGAAAAACAAATTCGGATATTTTATGTATTAAATGGAAAATCATTATGTTATTTTCAATTGATTGGCTAGCCTAGTATCACGTTAGGCGCCATCACGGCCAGTTTAGATTTGGGGTCGTGACACATCTATAACATAAAAATCAACTTGAAGCTAGACTTACGGAATTCTTAAACCTTCAAAATGCCAACCTTCCGTAATGAGCGCGAAATACTCTCGGGCCACCCGATACTCAACCCGAACATACTCCCAAGTCCGAAATCATCATACGAACCTATTGGAACCTTCAAATCCCAATTCGGAGGTCGTTTACTCAAAAGTCAAACCTTAGTCAATTCTTCCAACTTAAAGCTTTCGAAATTAGAACTTTCTTTCCAAATCAATCCCGAACTTCCCAAATTCAATTCCGACCACATGTCCAAGTCATAATACCTGAAGTGAAGCTACTCAATGCGTCAAACAATTGAACGATGCCCTAATCTTAAAGGACAGGTCGGGTCGTTACAAAGTTCATCCTTAAGGTATGAATTGTTGAGATCCCTAAAGTCAACACTCACCCGAATCTAGAAATTGTTTTTTATCACGGGAAAAATACTAAAAGCCCATGTTGGTTATTTAAATTCATGAATAAAGCCAACTTTGATGAGTTTATTAACTTCGGTTTCAATTATGGAAACCCAAGTCTGGCCTAAAGCGTCTTTGAGCTTCCTTAATAGGACGAGCATTATTCGTGACCGCAAGTGGTGGACTTCTACTTTGGAATCCAAGCCAGGAATCTCTTTATAACTCCAAGAAAAGACATCCCTATACTCCTTGACTAACTCAATATAAGTGCTTTATTTATCGACTGCTAGTAAAGCACTTAGACAAGTGGGCCTTGATTCTTCATTAGTGCCAAGGTTTACTTCTTTCAAAGCATCAACTGTAGTCTCTACCCCTTCTTCAAGTTCAAGTGGAGCATCCATTGCATCATCATCTTCTTGAGGGTACCCGTCATTGAAGGATATGTGATAACACGGTGAAACATCTTCTAATTTCTCGTCATCCTTCATTAGAGATGAAACACCATGCTCTCCATATGCGGTAACATGATACAAACAACCCTTACTTTATTCTTCTTTATCACGTTACTTAGTGTAAGCCACAGTATATGGATTTACGTTCAGTACCTCATCACACGAAACAACATGGTTTGTCTGTCACCTTATTCTATAAGGGACCAGACTTTGGAATCCTTAGAGATCCTCTAGATTCTAGGAGAAATGGGTGTTCTTGCATTTCGATAATTTCTCTGGAAGGTGTTCTCCTTCTTTAATGGATAAAATCTATCAAATAGAGAAGTCTTCACAGTTCATTTTCCAAGTTGGTCAAAGATAGAAGGTCTGTTGGAAGCGGAAGATTCATCTTCTACAATGACGTAATTATTGCTTTCCCTTTTTATGGAAAGGCGCACTGGTGAGGGTTGTTTATATCCCAAACTTCACGTGGTTTCCTCATAGCATCTTCTGATGGAAGCTTCCCTAACTTTGACGTCTCATTGGGATTGTATCCAGTCTTTACAAATAACATGTAAGCATTGGGATCAAAACCCTCATCCGTACGCTTCATATGAAATACTATATATTGTGGCGAATTCTGAGACATGGAATTTCTAAGTGGCTTCGAGGACAACCTTATTTCCTCAATATGTTTGATCAAATGTGTTACCCTTTTAGCATGTTAGTTTGCAGTTTAGGGTGTACCTCATTAACAAAAGCTTTGGATTTACCAGCAGTCACCTCAACTCTTTTAGTCGTGGACTCGTCATTCTTGTTCTTCATGACATCATCAACTTTTAGCTCCTCCTTTACAATGTGGTTCTTTAAGTAGAAATTTCAGTGAATGGTTTGTCATCAACAACTATTTTCTTCTCGACTTCACCCTCGTAGTACTTTTAACATGGATGGTAGATAGATGGAACCACTTTATTCTCATGTATCCAAGGCTTTCCAAGCAAGATTTTTTACGAAGTATTTGCGTCGATCACATGCAACCATGCACTTGATTGGATATCTTCAATGGTGATTCCCAACTTGATCGCGCATATGGCTCTTTGTTGAATCCTTGAATCATCAAACAACTTTCTGAGAGTTCGTTCACAAGAATGCCAAGTTCTTTCACAGTGAAAAATGGCAAGATGTTCACTGAGAATACTCCATCAACCAAAATTCAATTTACCCTTTCATGCATATAGCCAACCTGGTATAATAGGCAGTTATGAGGAGGGTCACCTAGTAGAATATCGCCTTTCGCGAACATAACTTTTTCCTCGCATGCATTAACTTCTTGAAGAATGGACTCGATGAGTTTTTTTGAAGATGGTTCCAATGGTAGTTCTTCACTCTTTCCTTCCCCTTTATTAGCATTGCAACAAGAGGCCTTGATATTATCATGGAAAATCTTTGTACGGAACCAACTTGGCAAGCACTCCTCTAATGTCATTGGACATGGTGGATTTTGAGGGTGGCGGCCCTCTACTTTTTCTTTCTTCAAATGCATAACTGGATTCTGTTTCCTTGGTCTTTTTACCATCATTTTTCTTGTTGGTTATTCTATTGATTCTTTTTGTGGGCTTCTCTTATGGCTTCTACGACGAGTCACCAACGTCCAACCTTCATCCTTATCAGGCTTATTTACTTTGGCTTTGTTATTCTCAAAATTCTCCATCTTTACTTTCTTTTAAACTGCATAGCTCATCTGGACGGAATGAGCCAAAGGTGATAGAGACGTGGTTGTACTTGGTTTCTCATCTTTAAGCACGATCTTATTTTCATAAGAAATGTCCATAACTTTGTCCTTAAAGACAAAGCACTTATCAAGAGGATTACTCACAAGTCGATGATATTTGCAGTAATTTGGGTCATCAGATTTCCTAGCTTCATTTGGTTGCTTTATATCCAGAAGCTCAATGAGCTTTAACTCGAGAAGCTCTTCAAAAATTGCAGACATATCTGAATCTAGAAATGGATACTTCATTTCTTGTATTTCTTTCATAGTCAACTTTCCACTTGTCTTATCTTGAAAGGAAGTAGATTTCATACTCTGCTTCTTGATCAGCTTCGTTGTGAACTTTACAGGTGATGTGTTGACATTCATCGCTTCTTTTCTTTCACACTTGTATGAACTTGCTCCATTTCCTGATATAACAATTCGGCCAATCATTTTGAGTAATTTAACCTTGTTCCCCTGTTTATTACCTCCTCTATGTTATATCATGGTTATGTGACTTGTCGGGTGGTTAGTTTGGTTTTGGGTGAGGTTTGGATTAAAATGGGACACTTCGTCCCAAAGTTGGAAGCTTAAGTTGAAAGAGTTGACCAAAGTTTGACTTTTGTGTAGATTCCTCCAATATAGAGTTTGATGGTTCTGATTGCTTCGCATGGTAATTTTGGACTTCGGCATATGTCCATATATTGATTTGGAGGTCTGTAGGCCATTTTGGCTGGAATTGGCAAAAGTTGGAATGTTGAAGGTTTTGAAGATTGAGAAGTTTGATCGAGAGTTGAATTTATGGATATCAGGTTCGGATTTTGGTTATGTGAGTTGGAATAGGTCTATTATGTCATTTATGACTTGTGTGCAAAATTTAGGCCAATCGGGGTTGGCTTGGTATTATTCGGTATTAGTTTTAGAAGCTAGAAGTTCATAAGTTCATTAGGCTTGAAATGGAGTGTGATTCGTGATTGTGGTGTTGTTTCATGTAATTTGAGACTTCGAATAAGTTCATATCGTGTTATAAGACTTTTTGGTATGTTTGACTGGGGTCCCGCGGTCCTCGGGTGTGATTCAGATCATGTTTGGCTCATTTTAGGACTTGTAGGACTGCTGATGTATCTGGTTCTTGTTTCCTTGTACGCGATCGCGTCAAAATGTCTGTGATCACGAAGGGTATATTAGGACTGGTGAAATTTTAGACATCATGTTCGCGATTATAGGAGTGCGTTTGCTTAGCTTATGGGTTTCAATTATTTATGGACGCGAGAGTGCCCACGCGTTCATTTAGAGAAGAGGTCAGTTGGGGGGCCTCAGGCATCAGGCCAATGCGATCGCGTAGGCGAGATCATGTTCGCGTAGGGGGCAGATCTAGTAACCATCGCGTTCACAGCTTTGGATTTGCGTTCGTGTAGAATGTTTGAGGGTAATGGTCATTTTTTACTTTGGGATCACGAGGATGTTTCCACGATCGCGATTCATAATAACCGGGCAACAAACATTTAATTCCAAATCGAGGTTTTGTTCCATTTTTCATCTTTTGAGTCAGAGACCTCTGTTTTGGGCGATTTTGGAAGAGATTTTAAAGGAGTTGATAGGGATAAGTGATTTTGACTTGGATTTGATTATTATACATGAATCCATCATTATTTTTAACATTTAATTAGTGTACTGAGTTGGAAAAATTGGGGAACTTTGTGAAAGCTTCCTAAGCTATATTTTGAGGATTTGAAGATCGATTTGAGGTCAGAATTGAATAATTTTTGTATGGTTAGACTCGTTATTGAATGAGTCTTCGGATTTTGTAAGTTTGTTCAGGTTCAGAGATGCGGGCTCGAGGTTGACTTTTTGAGTTGACTTTTTAATTTCTTTTAAGATTACAACTTTATTATCTGGAATAGTTTTCTATAGTTTCTATTTATGGTATAAAGTTATTTTAGCTGGATTCAAGTCGTTCGGAGTTGGATATTTGCGCAAAAGGCTTACTAGTGGATTGAGTTAGCTTGCCTGAGGTAAGTATCTTTCCTAACTTTGGATGGAGGAATTTCCCCTTAGAATTTGGGTTGATTTTGCTATTTATGATATGTGAAAACCGTGTACGAAAGGTGACCAGTGGGTACAAGGGCTATATGCGGTATTTGATTGGTTTAGGCTAGTGGGAGTCTTTGCATCACTTTAATTGAATTGTCATAGCATGTTTTAATTTCATTGCTAGTCTATCCTTACATGTATTAATCTACCCTCACATGCCATATTTGGTTCCAGAATTTATTTGTTAATTGCTCTTATATACATTAGTTGAAGTTATTATTTTCTATATTGTTCGTTACCTCTTTAATTGTTGAGTTGGTTACTTAAAGTTGTTGTTTTCAGGAAATAGCTTCCTGTTGAGTTATTGGTGTTGAAGTTGTAAAAATCGTGATCACATTGAGGCAAAGTGTTTAATTATTGAAATACCATTCTTGTTGAGATATTCAATTCAGTTTGCTTTTATTAAGACTCTTGTACACATTGTGGTTGAGCCATGGGTTGTTTGTTATGGAAACATTGATATTGGTGATTCCTTTGGTAATTTGTGGCATTTGGTCACTTGAGGTGAGAGTTTTGATATGTTGTGGTATTGATACGCCATGTGGCGGTATGTGGCTAGGGGTTGATGAGCATGCGGTGAGATAAGGTGAGCTTGATATGCATGCTAGTAGGGGAACTACTTGAAGCCACACGGTGTGATAAGGTGGGCTAAAACACGTGTAGCTATTTCGGGTAAAATGATTTTCAAAACTAAATGTAAGACTCCCGCAGCGATATAAGAAAATATTGTGATTGTGATTGTGAAATGAGATTATGAGGTGGTACCTCGGTTGTGATTCTATTTGTTATCACTCATTTACCTCACTTGTATTTGTCCACATTGTTTCTTTGATGTTCTTATTATGTGTTCCATCCTCTTTGAATTTATTTCTTTAAGTTCAGTTGTTGTAACGACCCGATCGGTTATTATGTGTAATTGCACCCTGATACCCTTTTTTATGCTTCACACATGTGTGTTTATGATTTTATGACTTATGGGGTTGGTTAGTTTCGCTTCGGGAAGCTTTCGGGTCGATTTGGACCCTTTGATTCTTGACTTAGAGGTTTAAATTAGAAATATTTACCAAACTTTGGCTTTTGGGAAAATGACCCCGGAACGGTATTTTGATGGCTCCTATAGTTTCGTATCGTGATTTTGGACTTGGGAAAGTACCCAAAATTGATTTTTGAGGTCCGTAGGTTGATTTGTGTTGATTTGCCGAAAGTTGACAATTTGAAATTGAAAAGTTTGACCGTAGGTTTTCTTTTAGCTATCGAGCTCAGAATTTGATTTCGGGACTTGGAATAGGTTTGTTATGCAATGTAGTGTTTTTTTGTGTGCAGAATTTGATACCATTTGGAGTTTATTTGATATGATTCAGATGTTTAGTTGTAATTCTAAAAAGTTTTGAACTTTACTTTGAAAGTCATGCAATTTAGAGTTCAATTCGTAGTTTTTTTGGTATTTTGATCGTGCGACCGAGTTCATATGATTTTTTTAGACTTGTCTGGATGTTCGATTTGGAGCCCCGAGGGCTCGAATGAGTTATGTACATGTATCAAAATGGTTTTGAAATTAAAATGAATTGATGGTGTGTTGGTGCTCAGTTATTGCAATTGTGAGCACTAGCCTCGCAATTGGGAAGGTGACAGTAGGGGTAGATGTGGCAATTGCGACTTACCCTTCGCATTTGTGAAGGCAGTAGGATTTTGGCTATGTTCGCAATTGTGATGTTTGCTGAGGCTGTCAGGTTTCACAAATAGGAGCCCTTTTCCGCAATTGCGCAGGTTCGCAAATGCGACATCTGTAGCTGGTACAACGGGCTAGGAGAATGGATTTTTGAAGACATTCTCTCATTTTTGAACCCTAGACTCGGTAGGAGGCGATTTGGAGATGGGATTTTCACATACAAACCTTGGGTAAATGATTCTAACCTAATTCTAATCATATTCCATCAATATATCTTAGATTCAACATCAAAATCATGTGAATCAAAATGAAAATTTATGAAACTTTGTCATGTCTTTAAAAAATAAGAATTTCAATTTTAAGAGTCAAGTTGGACTCGAATTTTGAAACTAATCACATATATGAACTCATGGGGTCATGGGTAGTCAGAATGTACCATTGGACCTGAGTTTTGACGGGGCGAGCCTCGTGTTGACTTTTGTTGTCTTTTTGGGAAAAGTGTAAAGATCATGGATTTTTCCATTGTAATTGATTGTCTTGCATTATTTTATGATATTAAGTCAATTTTGGTTTGATTTGAGCAGAGTCGAGGCAAATTTTAGGGGAAAAGCTATTTCTAAATGTTGAATTGGCCTAATTGAGGTAAGTATCTTGCCTAACATTGTGTGGGGGAATTACCCCTTAAGATTTGGTTTTGATGATGTCTTTTTTGCTATGTGAATGCCGTGTATGCAAAGTGACGAATGGGTAAACGGGTTGTACATGGTATTTGACCAGTTTAGGCTACTTAGACAATTTCCATTCTTTAATTGAAATGTCATATCTTGTTCTAAATTCTCATAGTCAGTCTATTTTTATTTGTGTTAGTTTATCCTCACATGCATTAATTGACTTATTTAACACTTGTTCTACATCCTACTTGATAAATTGACCCCATGCTTTAGTTAAACTTGTTGCCTTCATTTGATACATGTCATCTCTTTCATTATTGATTATCATTATTTGAAGTCATTGTTACTAGTTATCTATTTCGTTGCTATTATTCTCATTTTAAGTAATGTTATTTCTTCCATTTGTGAGTTATTTGTATTTAGTTCATAGTTACATGTTATCTTTCTCACTATTGATTTATTGGTGTTGAAGTTGTGGAAGCCTATCATTTTGAAGCAAAGTTGATAATTGTTGAGATATCTTTCTTGTTGAGAATTTACGTTCATTGTTATTGTTCATATTCTTGTACACGTTGTGGTGGAGACGTGGACTATTATTTTGGAAATATTGATATTGTTGATTGTTGGCAAGTTGCGATATATGGGCACTATAAGTTGTTATTATAATGTGATATTTACGCGCATGTGGCGGTATAAGGCTTGGGGTTAATATGCATGCGCTGGTATAAGGTGGGACTTATGTGCGTGTTGCTTGTAGGGGAACTACGTCATAAGGTGAGCTAAAGTGCATGTAGCTATTTCAGGAAAACAATTTCAAAACCTATTTCAAATGTAAGGCTCATGCGGCGGTATCAAAAGATTATGATTGACATTGTGAATTTTGAATACGATGTGGCACCTCGGTTGTGATTCTTGATACATATGCATGAGGCGATACCTCGGTGGTGATTCATATTGTACACGAGGCAGTACCTCGGTGGTGATTCTTGTTGTTTTTTTCTTCCTTGTTTTTGTCAGTTATTGTCTGTATACGATCATTGTGGTTCTCTTTAACTTATTTTCTTATGTTATTTTCGTGCTTGCAATTCTTGTATTAGTTTATGTTGTTAACTATTTCACATCAGTTATTTCTCCTCTTTCCAGTACTTATCCTTATTACATTTTTCATATTGTTTATTTATATCCTAGTAGGTGTATTTACATGTCCTCGTCATTACTCTACCGAGGTTAGGCTTGATACTTACTTGGTACCATTTTGGTGTACTTATACTACGCTTCTACACATTCTTTTGTGCAGATCCAGGTACGTCTGCGCGTGCTGATCATTAGTGATCATCTACTAGCTGCTTTACGGAGACTTCAAGGTATGCCTGCTCGGCGTCCACAAGCCTCAGAGTCACCTTCCCTATCTTTACTTCCTGTTGTATTTTCTTTCAGACATTGATGTGGTAGATATTCTAGTTTTACTCTGTCGATCATATGACTCAGTTCCACCGGTTTTGGAGAAGTATTTGTTGAGATTCTATTTCAGGGATTTATATCAGTTATTCAGCCATATTTTAGTATTTTGTTAATTAAATATGTCAAGTTGTTATTAACTTCTAGTCTTACCTATTCGTGGAGACTAGGTTCCATCACAAATTCCTACGGAGGGAAATTGGGGTCCTGATAGTTGCAGCCTATCTTGTGGTACTTCTTTATTACCTCATTTTCTTCATGTACATTCTTAGACTATCTTATACTTGTTCAATTTTTTTTTCTTAACCTAGAAGGTGTCTTGACCTGACCTCGCCACTACTCTACTGAGGTTAAGCTTGATACTTATTGGGTACCATTGTGGTGTACTTGTACTACGCTTCTGCACGTATTTTTGTGCAGATCTAGTTACCTCATACCAGGCTAGGCATCAATAAGTAGAGCTTCCAGATCGGAGACTTCAAGGTATATATGCTGGTGTTTGCAGGCCTCGGGATCACCCTATGTCATTATTTTTCTATTGCATACTCTTTATTTATATAGTGGTGTATTATGATGTTTTAGTATACTCGTGTAGAGCTTATAACATAGTGTCACAAGATTTTGGGAGTTATTGTCAGTTGTATTGTGGAGTTTTTTTATGATAGTTGGTTTGTTTAAATTTGAAGTTTTATTATTATTTATGTTATTTCTTTATGTATGTTAGGCTTACCTAGTCTTAGAGACTAGGTGTCATCAGGAAGTCCTATGGTGGGAGATTGGGGTTGTGACAAGTTGGTATCATAGCTCTAGGTTCATAGGTGTTACGAGTCATAAGCAGGTTTAGTAGAGTCTCACAGATCAGTATGGAGACGTCCATACTTATCTTCGAGAGGCTATGCAGCTGTTAGAAAACTTCACTTCTTTGATTCCTTATCGTGCGAATTTGTTGGCTTCAAATTCTGAAAATTTTTCTTCTTATTCCCTCACATATGTTGAGGAAACGCACTGCTTGATCCAATGATCAGACACTCGTGCCCCCTGCTAGAGCCGCGAGAGGCCGAGGTTGGGGAGAGGCCGAGGAGAAGGATGTGGTGCAGCTAGAGCACCTGCCTGAGGTGATACAGATGAGAAACTATTAGCTCCAGTTGAGGAGCAGACACCTGAGGCGCTTGTTGCAACCCCTACACTTCGGGAGAGCCTTGCACAGTTCTTGAGCATGTTTGGTACTCTAGATCAAGCAGGGTTGATTGCACTTACACCATCCACATTTCATTGTGAGGGAGGAGCTTAGACTCCCGCGGTTGTACCCCATAGCAGCGGTCCACATTGATCAAGTCCTAGAGGTTATACCAGTGCAGGAGGTTGTTCTGGTTCAGCTTGAGGTTAGGGAAACAACATCCGAGGAGGAGCAACTTAGACTTGAGAGGTACAAGAACTATCATCCTCTTACCTTCAGCGGCCTAGCTACAGAAGATGTGTGGTTTTCTAGAGAAATTCCACCATATTCTCCGTACCATGGGTATTCTGGAAACGAGCGGGGTTGCTTTTATTACATTCCAGCTGTCGGGGGCAGTGTATTAATAGTGGCGGGCTCACAAGGAGGGTAGCCCGGTCGATGCAGCTTCACTCATATGGGCTCAGTGTTTAGATATGTTCTCAAGAGAATTTGTTAGAGCCTTTGGGATGCATGGAACGCGGAGTTTGAGCAGTTGCACCAACGTACTAGGACAATGTCAGAGTATGCTGTTAGATTCAGTGAGTTGTCCAGACATACACCTACCTTGGTTTCCACAGTCAAAGAGTGAGTTTGTCGATTTATCGAGGGGCTCAAGTATGGTATTGGATTCAGCATGGCTCGAGAGTTGGAGACAGATACCCCATATTAGCAAGTGGTAAATATTTCACGGAGATTGGAGGGTATGCGGGGCCGTGAGAGAGAGGACGGGGAGGCCAAGAGGCCTCAAGATTCTGGCAAATATAGTGGTGTTCGTGCCCTAATTGCAGCCCGTCATGGCAGGGGCTATGTGAAATATCCAATTCATTTAGCACTTCCAGCTTCTAGTAGTACTCCGGCTATTTCTAGGTCTCAGGTTGCCCATTATGCACTGCAACTGTCTAATGCACCTCTTACACGAGGTCCTTTCAGCGGTCAGTCCAGCCGACCAGGCCCGAGCCAGTTTCAGCAGCCACACCCACCGAGATCTTGCTTTGTGTGTGATGATACCCAACATATGGGAGAGACTGCCCCAGACTCAGGAGGGGTGCACCTCCAATGACTACTCAGGCTCCACGTATTCCTCCGGGTCCATAGACTTCTCAGGTCGTGGTTGTTGCTCTAGTTGCCGCTCCACATACACAGCTAGACAGGGGTGGATGTCAAGCGAGTAAGGGTCGCCCTAGAGGGGGAGGACAGGCCAGATGCTATGCTTTTCCGGGTAGGATGGAGGCGATTGCATCAGACGCAGTTATCATAGATATTGTTCTGGTTTGTCATAGAGATGCATTAGTCTTATTTGATCCAAGCTCCACTTACTTATATGTATCATCTTACTTTTCTTCGTGTTTGGGTATATCTCGTGATTCTTTGAGTTCGATTGTTGTTGGCCATACGTATCGGTCGTGTTTAGTTGTTATTGGTGGTCTTCAGACCAGAGTTGAGCTATTATTTCTCAATATGTAGACTTTGATGTTATCTTGGGCATGGACTGGTTGTCGCCCTATCATCCAATTCTTGATTATCATGCCAAGATGGTGACATTGTCTATGACAGATTTATTGCGATTTGAGTGGAGGGGTACTTTAGATTACGTTCCTAGAATGGTTGTGTCATTCCTTAAGGCACACCAGATGGTTAACAAGGGGTGTGATGCATACCTAGCCTTTGTGAGAGATGTCAGTAGTGATAATCCTACCATTAGGTCAATTTCAGTAGTGAAAGACTATCTAGACGTATTTCCGGCAGATCTTTCGGGCACGCCACCCAATAGAGATATCAATTTTGGTATTGAGTTGTTATAAGGCACTCGACCCATTTCTATTCCACCATATCGTATGGCCCCAGAGAGTTGAAGGATTTAAACGAGAAGTTAAAAGAGTTTCTTGATAAGGTTTTCGTTCGGCCTAGCATGTCACCTTGGGGTGCTTCGGTTCTTTTTGTGAAGAAAAAAGATGCTTCTATGCGCATGTGTATTGATTATTGGTAGTATAACAAGGTTACTGTGAATAATAGGTACCCATTGTCGCACATTGAAGACTTATTTGATCAGTTAGTAGGTGCCAGAATTACCTCAAAGATTGATTTATGGTCAGGGTATCATCGGCTAAAGATTCAGATTCGGACATCCCGAAAACTACTTTCAAGACTCGATATGGCCACTACGAGTTCCTTGTGATGCCATTTGGACTGACCAACGCCCTAGTAGTATTTATGCAACTGATGAACAGTTTATTTCAGCCATGTCTTGATTTATTTGTCATTGTGTTTATTGGAAACATCTTGATGCACTAGCGCAGTCCGAAAGATCATGAGCAGCATTTGAGGATTGTGCTCCAAACCTTGAGAGAAAAGAAGTTGTATACAAAATTCTTAAAGTAATTCTAGCTTGATTCAGTGACGTTTTTAGGTCATGTGGTGACAAGTGAGGGGATCAAAGTAGATCCAAAGAAGAATGAAGCAGTGCAAAGTTGGCCTAGACCGTCTTCAGCTACTGAGATTCGAAGTTTCCTTGGGTTGGCCGGGTATTATCGCTATTTTGTAGGGGGTTTCTCATCCATTTCTACACCTATGACCAGATTTACCCATAAGGGTGCTCCTTTCAGATTGTCCAAGGAATGAGAGGAGAGCTTTCAAAAGCTCAAGACTGCTTTGACTACAGCCCCAAGTGTTAGTATTATCTACGGGTTCAAGGTCTTACATTATGTACTATAGTGCATCACGTGTTGGCCTTGGCACGGTGTTTATGCAATATGGTAGGGTGATTGCCTACGTGTAATGATAGTTAAAGGTCCATGATTTATCCGGTCCACCACTTGGAATTGGTAGCATTGTTCTTGCCTTAAAAATTTTGCGGCACTATTCTTACGGTGTCCCTTGTGAGGTCCATACCGACCACCGGAGTCTCCAACATCTGTTCAAATAGAAGGATTTTAATTTGCAGTAGCAGAGGGGGTTATAGTTTCTTAAAGACTATGGTATCACTACTCTATATCATCCCGTAAAGGCCAATATGGTGGTCGATGTCTTGAGTCGAAAGGCGGAGAGTATGGGTAGTTTGGTATATCTACCGGCAACGAAGAGGCCATTAACTTTGGATGTTCAGGACTTTGCCAACCAGTTTGTTAGATTGGATGTTTCGGAGCCCAGTCAGGTTCTTGCTCTCGTAGTTTCTCGGTCTTCTATATATTATCGCATCAGATAGCCAGTATGACGACCCCCATTTGCTTGTCCTTAAGGAAACAGTGCAACACGGCGACGCTAAGGAGGTTTCTATCGGAGATGACAGTGTGTTGCGGATGCAGGGCCGATTATGTGTGACCAATGTGAACGGGTTACATGATTTGATTATGTAAGAAGCCCACAGTTCCCGATACTCCATTCATCCAAGTGCTGCTAAGATAGGATTTGAGGCAGCACTATTAGTGGAGGAGAATGAAGAACAACATAGTGGAGTATGTAGCTTGGTGCCTAAATTATCAACAGTTGAAGTATAAGCATCGGAAGCAAGGTGGGTTGCTTTAGAGACTTGAGATTCAGTAGAGGAAATGAGAGCGTGTTACCATACACTTCGTTGTTGGGATCCCACGGATTCAGAAGAAAGTTGCGATGTATGGCTGATTGTGGATAGGTTGACTAATTCGGATAATTTCATTCCGGTAGTGACTACCTATTCTTTAGAGTAGTTGGCTCAGATCTATATCTGCGAGATTGTTCAATTTCATGGTGTGCTGGTATCCATCATCACTGATCGGGGCACGTAGTTTACATCACACTTCTAGACAGCCGTACAACGTGAGTTAGATACATGAATTGATTTGAGTACAACACTCCACCCCTGTATGTATGGACAGTCCAAGCGCACCATTCAGATCTTAGAGGATATGCTTCGTGTTTGTGGTATGTGTTTTTGGGATTCTTGGGATTAGTTCTTGCCATTTGCGGAGTTTTCCTAGAACAACAGATACTAGTCGAGTATTCAGATGGCTCCTTATTAGGCCCTATATGGGAGGCGATGTCATTCTCTAGTTAGCTGGTTTGAGTCGGGTGAGGCTAGATTGTTGGGCACAGAGTTGGTTAGAGATGCCTTGGAGAAGGTCAAGTTGATCCAGGATCGGCTTCGTACAACACAGTCTCGGTAGAAGAGTTATGCAATGGGAAGGTTCGTTACATAGAATTTATGGTTGGAGATAGGGCTTTTCTCCGGGTTTCACCCATGAAGGGTGTGATGAGGTTCGGGAAGAAGGAAAAGTTCAGCCCTAGGTATATCAGCCCTTTTGAGATCCTTGAGAGAGTGGGATATGTGTCTTAGAAGCTTGCATTTCCACCTAGTCTATCTGCAGTTCATCTGGTGTTCCATATTTCCATGCTCTGGAGGTATCAAAGCGATTCATTAACTGTTTTAGATTTCAGTTCAGTCCAATTGGACAAGGAATTGTCTTATGTTGAGGAGTCGCTGGCCATCTTGGACAGGCATGTTTGAAGGTTGAGGTCAAAGAATATTGCTTCAGTAAAGGTTTAGTGGATGGTTCAACTAGTTGAAGAGGTGACTTAGAAGACCGAGCATGATATGTGTAGCCATTATCCTCATCTTTTCATCACTTCAGATGTGTCCCTATACTGGTTTGAGGACGAACTTTTATTTTAAGAGGGGGAGGATATAACGAACCGGCTGTTTGTTTTGAGTATTTTAGCCTCGTTCCCCTTTTTATTGATTCATATATGTTATATTGTGGTTATGTGACTTTCCATGGTGGTTGGTTTGGTTTCGGGCGTGGTTCGGAGTGAAATAGGACACTTAGTCCCAAAGTAGGAAGCTTAAGTTTAAAGAGTTGACATGAGTTTGACTTTTATGTATAAGACTCCAGAGTGGAGTTTTGATGGTTCAGTTAGCTTCATATGGTGATTTGGGACTAAGGGGTATGTCCAGATATTGATTTGGAAGTCTGTGGGTCATTTTGTCTTGAATTGGCGAAACTTGGAAAGTTGAAGGTTTAGAAGATTGAGAAGTTTGACCGAGAGTTGACTTTGTTGACATCGGGTTTGGTTTTGGATTCGAGAGTTGGAAAAAGTATGTTGTATTATTTATGACTTGTGTGAAAAATTTGAGGTCAATCGGAGTTGGTTTGGTATGATTCGACATTAGTTTTAGAACTTAGAAGTTCATAAGTTCATTACGCTTGAATTGGGTACGATTCGTGATATCGGTGTTGTTTGATGTATTTTGAGGCTTCGACTAAGTTCGTATTGTGTTATAAGACATGTTGGCATGTTTGAATTATGTACCGGCCGCCTCGGGTATGATTCGGATCATGTTTGGCTCATTTTTTAACTTGTCGGATCGCTGATGTATCTGGTTCTGATTTCCTCATATGCGATCGCGTGGAAAGGCCTGCGATCGCAAAGGGTCTATTAGGGCATGTGAAATTTTATGCATCGCGTTCGAGATAATAGGAGTGCGTTCACGTAGCTTGTGGGTCTTAATTCTTCACAAACACGAGTGTGACCACGCGTTCGCATAGAGGAGAGGTCAGTTGGGGGTGTCGCGTAGGCGAGATTGTGTTTGCATTGGGGGCAGGTCTAGTAAGCATCGCATTCACGGCTCTGGATTCGTGTTTCGTAGGGTGTTTAAGGGCAGCGGTCATTTTGTTCTTCGCGATCGCAAGGATGTTTCTACGACCACGATTCATAATAACTAGGCATCATATATTTAATTCCCAATCGAGGGTTATGTTCCATTTTTCATCTTTTGAGTTAGAGACCTCGATTTTGCGCGATTTTGGAAGATATTTTGAAGCAGTTGATCGGGATAAGTGATTTTGTCTCGGATTTGATTATTATACATGAATTCATCATTGTTTTTACTATTTTATTAGTGTTTTGAGTTGGAAAAATTGGGGAACTTTATGAAAGCTTCCTAAGCTATATTTTGAGGATTTGAAAGTCAATTTAAGGTCGGAATTGAATAATTTTAGTATAGTTGGACTCGTTATTGAATGCGCGTTCGAATTTTGTAAGTTTGGTCGAGTTCCGAGATGCAGGCCCGAGGTTGACTTTTTAAGTTGACTTTTTAATTTTCTTTAAATATTGCAACTTTATTATCTTGAATTTTTTTTGTATTTATGTTATAAAGTTATTTTAGCTAGATTCGAGTCGTTCAGAGTTGGATATTCGCGCAAAAGGCTTACTAGTGGATTGCGTTAGCTAGTTTGAGGTAAGTGTTTTTCCGAACATTGTGTGGAGGAATTTCCCCTTAGAATTTGCGTTGGTTGTGATATTTATGATATGTGAAAGTCGTGTACGCAAGGTGACGATTGGATACACGGGCTATATGCGGCATTTGACCGGTTTAGGCTAGTGAGACTCTTTGCATCACTTTAATTGAATTGTCATAACATGTTTTAATTTCATTGTTAGTCTATCCTTACATGTATTAATCTACCCTCACATGCCATATTTGACAACGTTAATACTGGTTCCACCTTTTACTTGTTAATTTCTCTTATATGCTTTAGTCGAAGTTATTGTTTTCCTTATTGTCTGTTACTTCTCCAATAGTAGAATTGGTTACTTGAAGTTGTTGTTGTCATGGAATTGATTCTTGTCGATTTATTAGTGTTGAAATAATAAAAGTCGTGATATAGAAGCGTAGTATGACTACACCACAATGGTACCCAATAACTATCAATTTTAACCTCGCTAGAGTAGTGACGAGGTTAGGTCAAGACACCTACTAGGATAAGAAAAAGAAATTGAACAAGTATAATAAAGTCTAAGAATGTAAAAGAGGAAAATAAGGCAATAAAGAAGTAGAGTTTCCAGATCAGAGACTTCAAGGTATACCTGCCGGTGTTCGTAGGCCTCGAAGTTACCCTTTGTCCTTGTTTTTCTATTGCATACTCTTTATTTAGATAGTGGTGTATTAGGGATGTTTCGGTATAATTATGTAGAGCTTATGATTCAGTCTCACCAGATTTTGAAAGTTATTGTCATCTGTATGGTGGAGTTCTTTTATGATAGCTGGTTGGTTTAAATTTGACATTCTATTATTATTTAAGTTATTTATTCATGTTTGTTAGGCTTACCTAGTCTTAGAGACTAGGTGTCATCACGACATCTTACAGTGGGAGATTGGGGTCGTGACACCTGGCTTCTTACTTGTCGTTCCCTTTGTTAGGCTCATAGATGGGCAGCCTTTCATTTCTAGCGGAAGCCATGCTCAATTCTATGTTATGGGAACAAATAACAAGTGCTTCAAATGTTCTAGGCTTGATACCTTGCAAGATATTGTGCAGTCTCCAATGCATTCCTTGGATACACATTGCCAGGCCAGAAGCTTCACTAAGCATGTCTTTGCAGTTGAGGCTTGTATTCCTCCAACAATTGATAAAGTCGATAACTGGTTCACCCTTTCGTTGACGAGTATTTGTAAGTTCTATCATAATCATCGTACATCTTGTGCTATAAAATCGATTGAGGAATGTTTGCTCTAGTTGATCCTAGCTATCAATAGATCCACCCTCGAGGTCAATGTAACAATCAAAAGCATTTCCTTTCAGTAAGAGGACAAATTTCTCAACGAGGTAATCTTCATAAGTCTTAGTATTGTTGCACGTCTCAACGAAGTGCGCCACATGTTTCTTTGGATTGCCTTTTCCATCAAACTGTTGAAACTTTGGAGGTTGATAGCTAGCAGGAATATTCAACATGATGATCCTTGTAGTGTACGACTTTGCGTATGTAAGAAAGGACTAGGAAGCAACTTTATATTTATTTTTTTGTGGTCCCTTCAATGAACTCCTCTAGTTGATTGATTGGAATCATCCCTTCCGAAGAGACTGGAATTTCCTTGGTGGATGCAACTAGTTGTCGGGGAGGATCAATCTCTTGAACTTCTGGGCACTTGCCAGGTGCATGGATGGATTCTTCTTACATCAAGAGTCATATCCTATCTGTTAACTTATCAATTCTAGCATCTTGATTCTGCATGCACCTGGTCAAGCCACCAATTGCTTCTATCAAGTTTGCTAGTTGCTCCTCAATGGATGCAGCGTTTATCGCCATTACTTGCATGATTGTTGTGTACGATGGAGAGTAGCATGGATTCACATAGATTTATCCTCTATTTGCTCATGTTATGGTGTAAGCGGAGAGGATCCATCGCTTGAAATATCATCATCTTCCTTCACAACAGAGTCCACAGATCTGGAGACGTTAAGCAGAGCTAATATTTTTCAGCAACATCGCTTCCTTCTTCAAGTCTTTCTCTTTTTGAGTATGAAGATCCAAAAATAGGGTTGACGCGGACGACACTTAAAGTGATTATTATCTTAAATAACTTATTTTTCTTCTTGTAACTTGTCCAAAGCTTCCAAAGGTTACATCGAGAATGCTTTCCACATCAGCACAGAACCTAAAATTAATAGCCTTGGTGGAAGTTGATCTGGAGTTGATTTTCTTTGAACCATTTCGATATTTTTGAATTTTGGTAATTGAAAAATTGAGATGAGAGATAGAGATTGTCCCACCAGACATGCCAGAATTTGTAAACGATAAATTTGTGTCGAGAAAATAAAATCAAGACCGAAAAATATTGCAAAGATCGTAGTATTTTATTTCAAGTAATTTGAGTGTTACAATCTCTATGGTTCCTCTGATTCTTCTTTTCAATAGTAGATAAATTCAAGGGCTTTGAGCTTGATCTTGAACCTATATTTGAATCCATGAACGATGATCTTGAATTCAACTACCACGAACTTTGATTTGAACTTGTACTCCTTGAACCTTGATTTGTTCTTCGCTTTTGAGCTTGAACTTGATTTCTTGAACTTGAACCTGATTGCTTGGAGCTTGGAACTTGTAGAGAAATTTATGGTGTTTGATCCACAAGCTCTCTCTTTCTTCTTGTTATAACTTCTGGTGTCCTTTCTAATTTATAAAGACCCCTATTTATAGTTGTGGAGGAAAGAGTTATGATGAAAACAAACTCTTTATGGCCAATCAAATTGAAGTTTGACAAGGCCGCATTTGATAGGCCAGAACACGTCACTTGCACTTGTGACGCGGTTTCATTGACCTTTTAATTTGACTTGGCATGCCTTGTCATCTTGACACGTGACGGGATCTTATTGGTGTGTGACGTCATTTAACTTGGTGTGCCACATCATTTGACACGTGGCATAAAATTGGGCCTCTGGAAGATGACATCTTAGGCTTAATTAAGTGAGCTCATCACTTGTAGCCAATTAAATGGGCTAGCCCAATAGATTTGGACTTATTTATTTAACTCGTATATGTTTGGACTTATACAGTTAATCCAATTATATTAGCCCATAATATTTAGTTGGACTAACATATTTAAAATATAGTTCAAATTATTTTATTAAATTTAAATCCAATAAATTTTGTATGCCTACAACATCTTAAGTGCAATTTTTGCGCTTTAGACTTAAATTGACTCTAAGTTCATTGCACTTCAGACTACTTTTGTTTCAACTTCACATCCGATAAGTTTGAAGTTGATCCTGAAGTGATTAGGCTTCCAAAATATTGTACAAAGTGAGTATAACTTCAATTGCGATTTCAAAACTGGGTATAGATACAAATGGTTAGGGTCGGCTCAATAGTAAAGCCACTGAAGCTAGTTTTAGGCCTCAAAAGGACTAGGTATTATTATATCATTAATAAAAGTTTTTATCTTTTCGCTACTTCTTTTGGGATTTGATTGAGGTCGTTCGAATGAGTGAGTAAATTACGATATATTTTTTTCTTTTATTAATTAGTATATCAATCTTCCTTTTCAACTTTGAATTTTCCACCTCTACCTATATTTATTTCCGTCTATGGGACAAATAATTTTGCTTTTCCATTTCAACCAAAGTTTTCTTGAATTAGGTGTTTCACTTGTCTCGTTTGATTGATCCATCGCCCGTGGTGTGACCTCTTAGCCAAGTCATAAATCATAGCAAGTAAAAGTTAGATAGAAATGATAATTATGTTACGACTTTGGCTACTTATTAACAAAATTTAATAGGACGGGAAGTATTTACAGCCAAATTTCTTTATAATAATATCGTTTGTTTTAATATTTTTTTATTTTTATAGTGAATGACTGTTATACACTTATAATAACATTTGGTGCTTAAATATATTGTGGCTGTTATAGACAAAAATTATCCAAAAATTAAGTTTTAAAATATTGCATATAAAAAGATTTAAAATCTCAAAAGATATGAATATTTCACAAATTAAATGCTAAATAGATCTAATACACTATTAATAAACTCATAACTAAACATACAAAAATTTATATTCTAAGGAACACATTTTAGAGCTACTAAAAAATAAAATTCTTTTAAGATTGATGAAAGATCTCTATAATTACAACTTATTTCATAAATTTTAGTCTCTCACTAGCCGTATAACATTTGAATTGGCAAAATATGCATAATGTCTTGTCTTACATCCATTTGCAATGAAATGTCTTAATATAGTTATCTAAAGTTAACTTGACTTGTTCAATCACACGATGAGATTTTTCCATACTGAAACTTTATTAGTTTTTTGAAGCTAACATCCATAACGAAAAAAACAAAGAAAGTAAAAAATAATCTAGACTGTAGATTCAACATCAGAAAGGTGTTCGCTGCTATCAACATCAGGCTTTAATAATGAATGGGAATGCTGTTACAGGGGTTTGAATGTGTCTCGTGAGCCATTGAGCTACATTAACTTCGTCAACTTTAATTAGCTTTCGGCAATTCCCCTAAGGTTACTTAAGACTTGAAAAACTCCAGTCTAAAAGCTGGAAAATGTAATAAATGAAGGTAAGAAACCATAAAAGCATTTTTATGTGTAAAAAAAAAAAAAATATTTAATCCCAATTTCCTGGCCACAAAAGTGAAAAAGGAAGAACGTATATATACAGTACACACCAATAAAAATAACGGAAAAGGGTCAAAAAAATATCCTTTGTTATAAATAGAACTCTATTTAGAGTGAATGTCTATCTTTTAGTGAGTTCTACTTTGTGACTAAGTCATTTTCCCCATATTAATAGATGGGTCTTACCCCATTGTAAATCATCCCAAAATTCAATAAGAATTTCCTCTCTCTCTTTCTCTGTAATATTATTCTTGTTCCTTTATTGTTTCATAACACGTTATCAGCACGAACTCTAATCAACTGGGTGTGACCCGTCTACAAATATGTCCTACTTAAGAAAAGATGTTGAAGGAAAGTCTATGAATCTAAATGGATCCAATTGGCACTGTTGAGCGTAGAGCAGAGGTTAGTAACTTTCTTTAGAGCTATCAATATACTGGTACGATTTCAAAAGAATTTGTTACATACGTTTCTTTATGGGCAAAACTCAAAATACATTAGTCGCTTATTTAATACTTGAGTATTAAGGAATAATAAGTTACAGAAACTTAATAAGAGATATAATAGTTCAACTGTAAAAGTTAATTTTCTTATATCAATATTCTTTAAATTATAACTTTGGCATACACTAATTGCATTGATTATTTGGGAAGTAAATATGGATATCTCACAACACAAACTTGGATCAAAGTTTAACTGTAAAAATATTTGTTTAGTTGATTCATGTACGACACATACAATATTCAAAGAGAAGAAATATTTCTCTAATTTATGTATGTGTAAGGAAGATGTTACTATAATTTCTTGTAGTAGTAAATTAATTTAAGGCAAAGAGCTACTATAACTCTGCCTAAGGGAACAATACTTATCATAGAGAATGCAATGTTGTCCTCCAAGTCCAAAAGGAACTTGTTGAGTTTTAAAGATATCCGCCGAAATGGATATCATATTGAGACAATAGATGAGAATAATCTTGAATATCTCATCATTACCAAGAATGTCTCTGGCCAAAAAGGGATCATTGAGAAGTTCCCATCTTTATCTTATGGCTGTAGTGGACAAGAATTAGTGCAATTGAAGCACATTATATTGTAAACCATAAGGTTACTGATTCCAATACTTTTTTGGTATGATCGATTGGGACACCCTGGATCAATTATGTTGAGACGAATTATAGAAAACTCAAATGGGCATCCATTAAAGAATTTAAAGATTCTCTTAAATAATGAATTTTCTTGTACTTCTTGTTATCAAGGCAAGTTAATTATAAGACCATCACA
>ML399556.1:0-47270 GCA_005239525.1 Nicotiana knightiana | reverse complement strand
CATATTGCGGTATCTAAAAGGAACTATCGACATGGGCTTATTTTATGGAAATAATTGCAGTCCTAATCTTGTTGGTTATGCCGATGCTGGGTATTTATCTGATCCACATGAGGCCCGATCTCAAACAGGTTATGTATTTACATGTGGAAGCACTGCCATATCTTGGCGATCGACTAAGCAATCGATCGTGGCTACTTCATCTAATCATGCAGAGATAATTGCTATTCATGAAGCAAGTCGAGAATGTGCGTGGTTGAGGTCTATAATACATCTTATTCGAGACAAGTGTGGTTTGAAGTGTGACAAACTACCCACGATTTTGTATGAGGATAATGCAACATGTATAGCACAAAGCATATTTCACCAAAGTTATTTTTCACACATGATCTTCAAAAGAATGGTGATATCAATGTGCAACAGATTCGTTCAATTGATAATATGGCTGATTTGTTCACAAAATCTCTACCAATGTCAACCTTCAAGAAGCTAGTGTACAAGATCGGAATGTGAAGGCTCAAGGATGTGAATTGATGCTCTCATCAGTGGGAGTTAATGCGCGTTGTAATCTTTTTTCCTTACAAGGTTTTGTCCCACTGAGTTTTCCTTGCAAGGTTTTTAACGAGACAACCAAAAAGCGCATTTCTAAACATGTGTACTCTTTTCTCTTTTCTAGAATTTTTTTTCCCATTGAGTTTTATTTTAGTTGAGGTTTTAACGAGGCACATTATTTGTTGAATAGACATTCAAAGGGGAGTGTTATAAATATAACTCTATTTAGAGTGAATGTCTATCTTTTAGAGAGTTCTACTTTGTGGCTAAGTCATTTCCCCCCTATTAATAGAGCGGTCTTACCCCATTGTAAATCATCCCAAAATTCAATAAGAATTTCCTCTCTCTTTCTCTGTAATATTGTTCTTGTTCTTTTATTGTTTCATAACATCCTTGAACTATTTGAAATAGCTCAAAAATATTCTCCATTTATTTTTGGTATAAAAAATATCCCTGTCGTCTATGTTTGGGACCACAAATGCCCCTTAAACTGTTAGTTTTGCCATTGAAGCTAACATGACAGTCCAACTGTGTTAGATTTGTTTACATGGTCATCCACCTAATCAATCCAACATAACAAACTTATTTTTTCGGAAAATAATTTTTCCAGAAATTTATATTAAAATACAAAATCAACACTTATTCCGAAAAAAGTAAAAAAATTCCTGAAAAATTTATATTTCGGAATTTTTTTTATTAAAATATAAAATCAACACTTATTTCGAAAAAAGTAATTTTCAGAAAAATTATTCTTGATTGGGGTTTAAGCTTTGATTGAAAAACTCCATTATTCTTTTTCATGAATTTTTGATTAGTTTGATATAAATTTTGTAGATGCTTCTCTTTTATAGCTTCACAAAATGTACACCTCTACTGTATGTATCAATTGGTTCATCTGACGTACTTATAATTTTTGGAGTTTTCAAATTTTCAAAAATTCAGAAATTCAACTTCAACTTAAATTTAAAATTTTCATGGTCGAACACTTATTCCGAAAAATGTAAAAAAAATTCAGAACAATATAATAAAGCATGTTCCAAAATAATTTAGTTTGTATATTATATATAATATTTTAATAAATAAATAATTTCCGATATAAGTGAAATTTCTAGAAATTTTTTACTCTTTTCAGAATAAGTGTTGATTTTGTATTTTAATAAACAAAATCCGAAATAAACAATTTTTCCAAAAATTTAGCTTTTTTCCGTAAGTGCTGATAATTGTATTTTAATAAAAATCTTCGAAAAAATAATTTTACCATGCTGGATTACTTCGGTGGATGGCCATGTAAGCAAATCTAACCCAGTTGAACTGACATGTCAGCTTCAATGGCAAGACTAATGGTTTAAGGAACATTTGTGGTCCAAAACATTGACAACAAGAATATTTTTGGCACCAAAAATAAACAAAAAGTATTTTTAAGCTATTTCAAATAATTCAAGAACATTTTTAATCCTTTTCCGTAAAAACAAAAATATACAGACCCATTCGTAAGCAGGGCCAATACTTTGGTAACATGATAATGGGCTCAAGTATATGATAAGAATGTGGTATCTGCCCGTCTATATAGCACCATTCTATCATTCTTGGCAAATCAAATGATTTGACTTTAAAACCGACGTACAAATTCATCTCCTCATTTCATTTGTCCAAAAAATAGATAATCATTTGCGAAAAAGAATTTTAAAAATATTTTCTTTGATTTTATCAGCTTCGGGAAGAGTATTGTGATTCAAATTCGGCGAAAACTCATAATCTGACTTTGATGGTGTATACGGGTGAATCCGAGCCCATAGGACGCTTCGGGTTCCGATGGAGTAAACAAAGCAAGAGACATGATGGTAAGGAACTGGAATCGAGGCAAGGAGCCGCTCGAGCCGGGGTCCAGGCAAAACGCCTGCCCTCGGGAGTATCGGGGCCATGAACCCCAGGTTCGGTTTGAATCACAAAGGGCCTCGGAGAGCATTACCAGATAATCAAGCACGACCAACAAAAGGTCGTGATATTCGTGACAAACCGGATGTCACAGCGTGAATCTCGGCACGTATCGGCAGAAAATCAGTGATTAGTTAAACATTAGGTTTTTACCATTTATGAAATTGTACTTAAGGTAGAACTCCTCAGCTATATAAAGTGGGGTCTAATTATTCATTTAGGGGGACGTAAACACGCATATCAAGGCAATATAGTCTTATTTTCTTTGTTATTCAAAGTTCTTATTTTTGTTCATCAATTCATCAGTAAAGTGAGGCTTGGATCGAAGGCAGGCATTTCATTAAGCTGTTACTAAGTCCGGAATCACTGCTCTTGATTGATTTGACAATTTATTACATCCTTTATCTATTTTATCTAACGCAATTTATTGTTTATATTGAATTAACTCACATATCTTTAAAACTACTTACAAATTTAATTGTTATTCATTTTTTAGGGTAAACAATTTGGCGCCCACCGTGGGACTCAGGATAATAGTGGCAATTTGATACAAATTTTCATAACACACTCTATTTTACACTTGTTCTTTGAGCTTTTAATTTCAGGTCAAAACTAAAAATGTCGAACTCCCGATCTGCCTATTTAAATATGGATACTGAGTCTGAACACCATGGTGAGAACAACAATGTGTACCCAGCAACAAGGTGCCCCTTGCTGACCCCAAAGAGTCCCAAATGCTGATCTGATCGATGCTAAATCACACGTAGCTACCGAAGAAAACTTGCCTACTAATCCCGAAAATAGCATTCGTGGGGGAGCTCGGTTGATAGCTCAGAATACACACAAAAGCGAAGATGACGCGATCAACTTGCGCGTGATATTTGAAATGTTATAGGCTCAACAGGTAGAGATAGCCTAGTTGCAGAACCAAAGGCACCCCTAGCAGAATTGAGCCCGAATGTCACGGGAAAACGCCCACAGAAATGAACCGGCCACAGAAAGGTCGGGTGAATAAGAACCTGGGACCAACCCCGGGATAATAAAGATGCTTGAGGAACTAAAAAAATGGGTGGAATCAGGAGTAAAGAAAATCGAAGCCAACGACAAAAAGGTGGAGACCTATAACTCCAAGGTCAATCAATCCGGGGAGCGCCACCGATACTGAAGGGCATAGATTCCAAGAAATTTTCAAAAGCCTTTCCCTCCTACCGCAGCTTTGAAGAAGATCCCAAGAAGTTTTGTATGCCTAATATTCTAAAGTATAATGGGACAACAGATCCAAACGAACATGTGACCTCTTATACGTGCGGCATCAAAGGAACCGACTTGGAGGATGATGAAATCGAATCCGTCTGCTGAAAAAGTTTGGAGAGACCTTGTCAAAAGGAGCTATGATATGGTATCACAACTTACCCCCTAATTCTATTGACTCATTTGCTATGCTTCCAGATGCCTTTGTAAAAGCGCATCGGCCATCAAGGTTGAGACCAGGAAATCGGACCTTTTTCAAGATAAAGCAAAGAGATAACGAGAAGCTCAGGGAATTTGTATCGAGGTTTCAAATGGAATGGATGGGCCTACCTTCGATCGCAGATGATTGGGCCGTTCAGGCCTTCACCCAATGGCACAATCCCCGAAGCTCAATGGCTTCACAACAGTTGAAGTAATATCTGATAGAATACCCAGCGGTAACTTGAGGCGACGTCCATAACCGGTACCAATCAAAAATCAGGGGTCGAAGATGATCAGCTCAGGGCCCCTTCCGGGTCCATTTATCCCATTAGAGCTGGTGACAGATCCAAAAGAAACATTGATCGTGAACCAAGATCGAATAGAGACCGGTATCAACCATACAATTGAGATTGAAGGGGAAATAAGTTCGGATGCAACACTGTGAGAAGTTAAAGAAGAAGTGATCAAGGTCATAATAACCGGAGACTCATGAGCAAAAGTGGTTTTGATAGACCCCTCGGGTCTAGGGAAGCACTAAGGTTATTGGAGTACAACTTCAACGTCGACGCTACCGCCATTGTATCATCCATCGGACACATCAAAGATACTAAGTGGCCTCGACCATTACAATCTGATCCTGCCCAAAGGGGTCCCGAGCCTAATGTGTAAATTTCATGGCACTCACGGCCACAAAACCGAAGACTGCCGACAACTTAGAGAGGAAGAAGCCCAGTTATTCAACAACGACACCTTCGAGAGATTCTGAGTGATCGAGCCAAAAATCACTCCAAGAATAGGGACTCCAACAAGCAAATCGAGCAAGCAGAACCTTAGCATGTCATAAACATGATCATTGGTAGGGTTGACATCTCCACCAATGATCATTACAAGGGAAAAATGGACTCGAGATTATATACTGGATGGGATCGTATCTTTCGATGATAAGGACGCTGAAGAATCGTACAACCACACAATGATGCACTGGTAATATCTGTACTCGTAAATAAATCTCAAGTTAAGTGTGCGTTGATTGATCCAGGTAGCTCGGCCAATATCATCAGATCGAGGGTTGTGGAACAGCTGGGTCTACAAGCCAAATCATGTCTACAGTCCGAGTTTTAAACGGATTTAACATGGCATGTGATACTACTAAAGGGGAGATAACCCTGCCGGTAAACACTGCAGGAACCGTTCAGGAACAAAGTTCTACGTGATCGAAGGAGATATGAGACAATTCTCTATTCGGGAGGCTATGTATTCACAACATAAGAGCAGTACCCTCGACACTATAACAGGCGTTGAAATTCCCTACACGAGGAGGGATCAAAACGGTTTACGGAGAGCAACCGACTGCAAAAATATGTTCGCGGTCGATGAGGTGGTCCCGATATATGCACTCTCGACATCGAAGAATCTCAGTTCAGTCACCAAGGAAGAAATCAAATAGCAATTGCCGACACTGGCCCCGACCGAACCAGAAAAGCAGGGGATGAGCGAGGATGACAATTACGGAGTCCTAGGTCTTTCATAGCCCCTGACAATTTCGATGCCAACAAGTAAAGGATTGAGGAGCTGGAGCAAGTCATATTGATCGGGCACCTACCCGATCGGAAGGTATACCTAGGCACGGGGCTTACTCCCGAGCTCAGGAAAAAACTCATTGAATTTCTTATAACTAACATAGATTGTTTCGCTTGGTCCCATCTTGACATGACAAGGATTCCGCCAGAAACTACTACTCACAAGTTGATCTTAGATCTGAAGTTTCACCCGATTAAATAGGAGAGGAGGCCTTAGTCCGAAGTCAACCACGCATTCATCAAAGACGAGGTATCCAAACTACTTAAAATATGTTCCATTCGGGAAGTTAAATACGCGGACTGGTTAGCAAACGTAGTGGTAGTACCTAAAAAGGGAAATAAATTAAGAATGCGTGTAGACTATAAAGACTTGAAAAAGGTATGCCCTAAGGACTATTTTCCTTTTCCTAACATCGATCGCATGATCGATGCGATGTTCGGCCACTAGATACTCAGCTTTCTTGACACTTATTCCAGGTACAACCAGATTCAGATGGATCCAGGCGACCAGGAAAAGCATTCCTTCATCACTAAATACGACACCTATTGCTATAACCTAATGGAGTTTAGACTAAGAAAACATTGGTGCCACTTACCAACGCTTAGTAAATTGAATATTCGAAGAACAAATAAAAAAATCAATGGAGGTTTACATTGACGATATGTTAGTTAAGTCCCTACGAGAAGAGGATCATTTGAAACATTTGCAAGAAACCTTCAACATACTGAAAAAATACAATATGAAGTTGAACCCGGAGAAATGTGCTTTTGGAGTCGGGTCCGGAAAGTTCCTTGTATTCATGGTATCTAGCCAGGGAATCAAGATCAATCCCGACAAGATCAAGGACATAGAAAACATCACCGTGGTAGATAATGTCAAGGCTGTTCAAAGACTAATCGGGCGCAAAGCCGCCTTGAGTCGATTCATTTCGAGGTCCTCTGATGAAAAATCAGTTCTTCTCGTTATTGAAGAAGAACAAGAATAACTTCTCGTGGACCCCGGAGTGCTAACAAGCTTTGGAAGAACTCAAACAGTACCTTTCGAGTCCGCCTTTACTTCATACTACGAAGGCAGACGAGCAGTTGTAGTTGTACTTAGAGATATCCGAGATAGCGATAAATAGAGTCTTAGCCCAGGAAGAAGAAGGTACGCAATTCCCTATATATTACGTTAGCAGGACTCTAGGCGAGTCGAAACAAGGTATCCTCACATGGAGAAATTGGCGCTCGCTTTGCTAAGCTCTCCCAAGAAGCTAAGACCATATTTTTAATGCCATCCCATATGTGTCGTTACCACTTACCCATTGAGTAACCTAACGTACAAACCCGAGCTCTCGGGACGATTTTCCAAATGGGTCGTGGAAATTAGTGGGTACGATATTGATTATCGACCCCGAACCGCAATCAAATCACAAATTTTTTCAGACTTAGTGGTCGATTTCATGCCAGCCTCAATACCTGAAGTCGAAAAGGAATTGTTGTTAACTTCGAGGACCTCCTCGGGGATCAGGACCCTCATTATGGATTGTGCTTCTAACACAAATGGGTTCGGACTCAACATCATGTTGAAGCTACCCACGGGTAACGATGTTAGATAATCTATTAGAACTGTGAAATTTACTAACAATGATGCCGAGTATGAGGCCATGATTGCAGGTCTCGAAATGGATAAAAGCCTGCGGGGTCGAGGTGATCGAAGCTAAATTTTATTTTCTCCTTATGGTGAATCAAGTCAATGGGATGTTTGAAGTGAAAGAGGAACGAATGTGAAGACACCTGAAAAAACTATAGGTAACAATACATCGATTCAAGGATTGGACCCTGCAACATGTACCCCAGGATCAAAACAGTGAACCCGATGCTCTAGCCAACTTGGGGTCGGTAGTTGATGAAGATGAATTCAGATCGGGAACGGCCGTAGAACTCATGAAATTGTAGTGGATGAAGGCAAGGACGAGATAAACTCAACAAACTTGACATGGGACTAGAGAAATAAGTATATAGATTACCTGAAAATCGGAAAGCTGCCCTCAGATCCTAAAAATCAAGAGCTCTACACACGAAGGCGGTCAGGTTCAGCCTGAGACCGGGAGACTAATAACTAGGGATTTTAGCCTATTATGTGCTCTCTTTTGCTTAGGTTTTTGGTAAAAAATGCATAAAGATTTTCCCGAAAACTAAATTAATGTTCTTGCTTGCAGGGTTTGGTCAAAATGCGGCAAATAAGCCATAATCAACTCATGAAGGAGTCAAACTTGCACAAATCCAAGGTTAAGACTGGAGCACTGACAGCGACAGAAAAGTGCGACCGCGTAAGGACCACAGTTGAGGCGGCCACTATTATGCGGTCTACTGTAACGACCCGATCGGTCGTTTTGAGCTATAGCGCATTGTTCAGCGGTTTGAAGTCATGAGCAGCTCCATTTCAAGCATTATGACTTGTATGTGTGGTCGGAATTGAATTTCGGAAAGTTTAGAGTTGATTTGAAAAGAAAATTCTCATTTCAGAAGCTTTAAGTTGGAAGAACCAACTAAGATTGGAATTTTGAGTAAACGACCCGACTCAGGATTTGAAGGTTCCAGAAGGTTCGTATGATGATTTTGGACTTGGGCGTATGTCTGGATCGGGTTTTGGATAACCCGGGAGCGTTTCAATGCATATCGTGGAAGTCAGCATTTTTGAAGAAATTTCCTAAGTTTGGCTTAAAGAGCATTTCAGTGATGTTGATGTCCGTTTAGGATTCCGAGCCTGGGAATAGCTCCGTATGGTGATTCTAGAGTTGGGAGCGCGATCAGAGATGAACTTGGATGTCCGTAGGTCATTTTGAAGTCATTTGGCTAAAGATAGAAATTTGAAGATTTTTGAGAAATCCGATCGGAAGTGAAAATATTGATATCGAGGTCGGAATGTGATTTCAGAAGTTGGGGCAGGTCCGTAATGTCGAATATGACTTGTGTGCAAAATTTGGGGTCAATCGGACGTGATTTGATAGGTTTCGGTATCGGATGTGGAAGTTTGGAATTTAAAGTTCATAAAGTTGGGATTTGAGTGCGATTCGTGATTTCGATGTTGTTTGAGGTGATTTCAAGGCTCGACTAAGTTCGTATGAGATTATGGGACTAAGTCGTGTGATTGAATGGGGTTCTGAGGGCCTCGGGTGTTTTTCGGGGTGGTTCCGGGTTGTTTTCAAGTGTTTTTGTGCTACTGTTTTTCTAGTGTTTTGGGGGTTCAGTGCGATCGCAGCCCTAGTGGTGCGATCGTGGAGAAGGAATTAGAGGGGCTGGTTATCTGGCTTGTGCGATCGCACTTGTATGTATGCAATCGCACAGAGGAGGATTTTGGGGGCTACTGCTTTGGTCTATGCGATCGCAACTATTGTTGTGCGATCGCACAGAGGAAAAATATAAGGCTTCATGTCTTGGCTTGTGCGATCGCAGCTGTGACTGTGCGATCTCACAGGCTGTTCTGGGAGGCTTCTGGGATTTTGCTTGTGCTATCGCGGTTGATGTTGTGCGATCGCACAGAAGGATGCCTGGGTAGTGTATCATTTTAAACGAGATTCGTGGCTCAATTCTCCTATTTTCATCCTGGCATGGCGATTTTGGGAGGCCTCAAAGGGGGATTTTCATCATGCATTGCAAGGTAAGTAAATTCCTCCCGTTTTAAAGTTAAATACAAGTATTATACATGAATTAGACATGGAAATTAGTAGAAAAATAGGGATTTTGGAGGAAAGACCTAAAATTTGTATTTTGGATTCCTACCACGAATTGAGCATTGAATGTAGAGTAAATTGTATATTTGAACTAGTGGAGCTATGGGTAGATTATATCTTCGAGAAATTTCGGATTCCGGGCACGTGGGCCTGAGGGCATTTTTGTCATTTCACTAAGAGGGTTTGGGAAATTACATAATTTGGAATTGTTGCAAATATTAGAGTATGTTTTCATTGGATTGCCGTTATTTGGATAGTTTTGGGGTGATGTGCATCCATTGGAGTCGTCGGAAGGGCTTGGAAGCCGGTTATGGAATTTCGGAACGAGGTAAGTCTCATTTCTAACTTTGTGAAGGGGAATTTTCCCCCTAGGTGAATTAATTAAGTATGTGCTATTATCTTCGGAGGCTACGTATACAAGGTGACGGGAGTCCGTGCGTAGCTACTATTATGCCATGTCCGGGTAGCCTAGGACCCACTAGCATGCCTTATGTGTTGTACCCGTGATCCCTCCTGTATTACTTGATTGCTAATATAATCGAAATCGTAATTGATATCTAAAGAAGACTAGAGTTCATTTCTTAATCAACTGGAAAGAGAATTGTTTTCCTCCGTGGATAATTGTATACTTGATAAAGTGATATTATTGAACATTACTAGACTTGGCAAATAAATTTCGAAAAAGGATTTAAACACTATTTTGTGGTTTTAAAAGAGAAATTTGTCATTTACTGGAGTATTTATTTCCCGACGTATTCGGGATGGACTGTTGATTGTGCCTGACTGCTTGTGAACGCTTCGCAATTTACATTCCGCAAGCGGAGTGTTATTTTCCCCACTCTCATGGGAGCGGGCCGGACGCGACGGCGGATTGAAAGATGCACTTACTGTTCGGGCCGTTCGACCCTCGGAAATGCATAGACATGATTATATTATTGAAAGATGCACTTATGGTTCGGGCCATTCGACCCTCGGCAGTGCATAGACATGAGTATTTTATTGAGAGGTGCACTTTTGGTACGGGCCGTTCGATCCTCGGCAGTTCACAAAGATGATTATTATGATGGCTCAGGCGGGTTGTCATTATCCCGTATGCGCATGCTAAATTGTTAAATATTTTTCATGGATTTTGAAAGTGATAAGATATTTGGAGGAAAACAAAGAGGAAATTTTTTATTTAAAAATATTTGGGGGAAAATGAGGAAGTGGTAACTGTTTGTTTACTTCTAATATTTACTTGGATTTTTAGTGCCTTATATATATTGCTAATTTACTACCTTTACATGCCTACTGTGCTCATCATATGCTGTTAACTAATTTGTTGGACCTTAGTGAGTGTCTAATTTGACCTCTCGTCACTACCTCTCTGAGGTTAGGTAGGCGACTTACTGAGTACGCGTTATTTTTGTACTCATGCTACGCTTGCTGTGCATTTTTATTGCACAGGTATTTTCATAGCAATATGGCGGATTTGGAAACTTAGGCGAGCTGCATCATCTGGAGGCGAACCGCAGCTAAAAGAGTCTCTCTCGTACTGTATTTACTTTCATTTTAAAAATTCCTAGTCCAATTTGTATTTCGGACAGGCTTTGTGATGATTGTATAAATTCTTAGAAATTGCTCATGTACTTGTGACACTGGGTTCTGGGATGTGTTGGGATATAATTGCTAAAATAGAATATTCAAACTATTGTTTTACTCGACAAATTTTATTTAGTTAATATGTAATAAAGTGTAAGGAAAAGGTTTTTTTCGTAAATGTTAAAACATGAAATTATTTCAATTAATTAATGATTGGCTTGCCTGAAAATGATGTCCGACGCTATCACGACCTTATGGATTTTGGGTCGTGACAACATGGTATCAGAGCTCTAGGTTCCCTTAGGTCTCACGAGTCATGAGCGAGTCGAGTAGAGTCGTGCGGATCGGTACGAAGATGTATGTACTTATCTTCGAGAGGCTACAGGACTGTTATTCCCTTCTTGATTTCTTATCGTACGATTTGATTCCTTTAAGGCTTATGCCTAAGTTTATTCCTACTCAATTTTACGCATCGTGAGTTCTTGCTATGAATTAGGAATTTGAGGAATTGAAATGGTGCTAGGATGTAATTCGAGATATTTCCATGTGTAATTGGTTGGGGCTGTTGTTATGGCCCTGCAAAAGAATAATATCTTGTTTTAGCTCAGTAGCTGTGTTTTTGAGAGCCTTAAGGCTATGCAGGTAGTGATGATGCTTGCGATTGGTTATCGCGCGATGTCGTTATGATATAATGCTTGCCCGTATGTTGGGGGTTGATGAATGGTTTGAAGGGAGGTCTTCTCAGAGTGTGATTTTGAGATTTCGGTATTTTAGTTCCAGCAGAAAAAGGCATTTGGATTATGAATGGTCCGGTTGGGGTTGATAAAGTAGTAAGACTTGGGGTCTTCAAGTGAGGTGGGATATGCACCTGTGACGTGAAGTCGTCGTCATTGATTGAATGGAATGTGCTAAGTTTGTCGGTACTATGGTTTCTTCGGTTGCGTGGGGTCAGAGTATTGTGAAGAAGTATTGAAGAAGCGGTTGTCGGAGACCGTGAGGTGCGGTGGTTCAGTACCGGATAAGTGTTGATAGTGAAGGCAGCTGGAGAAAGGTGATCTTCGGATATCTTGAAGTCGTGGTGATCTGCTGGTTTGAGAGCTACAGAGAATGATCCTGAAGTGAGGCTAGGCGGTGGTCCATTTCTAGGAGGCCAGGTATAAGAAGCGGAAGTCGAGCAGTCGCAAAGTGGGGGAGCAGCAACATAGCTTAGAATTTGAAGATATTGTCACGCATTTAACGTATGTCCATGAGGATCGGACTGACTAGTAAAGTTTTTAAATGAAGAAGGGTGTAGGATGGGGTATTGAAGTCGTAGAGAGCGTGCATTTCAGCGTCGTTGGAAGGTGTCCGCGGGTGATTTCCACAGGTGGGTTATCTCTTATGAATAGGTTAGCGGTGGCATGGTTGGCAGGCCTCTATGAGGGGTTCTAGTGGCTATTAGGTAGGAGGTAGAATGTGTGAATGATGCTAGAGAATTTGAGTATTTAGGGAGTGCTAGCAAGAGAATTTGGAAGAATTGAACGGATTGGTTTAGCAAGATCATGTTATCAAAGGAGAAAGGATCTTGGCAGGGTCTAGAGTGGTGCAAGGAGTAGCTTCGGCTAAGTGGGGGAGTCCCACCATCTGCAGTTGGGTTGCAGGATTGTGTTATCATAGGGTTGCGGATTGTCAGCGTGTTGGCAAGTTATTACAGCTAAGGGAAATGAGTAAAATGGTGTTGTGCATGGAATTTGATGAATGTGTGAAAGAGTTGGCCCTGTCGGACCAAGGTTAGGCTTTGGAAGATTCAGAATTTATGCTTAAGGCATGGGCGAATTGTAAGGATAGTGATTCGATCACATGTTTCATTGAAAGGGGTGTTCATGTGCTAGGAGAGCCTTAGAGTTGATCGTATTCGAGACTAGCCAGAGTGGTTGACTCTCAATAGCAGTCCTGGTGAATTCAGAAGTTAAGAACGCGATGTTTAAGGGTTTCAGGCAGCAGTATGATCAAGAATCAAGCTTTTGCAGAGTAATTTCTGAGAAAAATGAGTATGGTTGGAATGTTCTATGATATGTTTCAGCATGCAAGATAGTATCGGAGGAGTGAGAGAAATAAACTCCGAAGTGTAGAAAGACTATCAGGAGGATATGAGACGGGTTGCGGGATTTAGGCAGCATAGTCTCGTGAATCAAGGTCACTCGGGATGAGTGAGGGTTGAGTCTGCTATGAGTTGAAGGAAGTTGCTATTATTCCTGAGGCAATTGAAGATGATTAAAAGAATATAGAATGATTTTGAGTGCTATGGACTGTCAGGTGTAGGCGGATCCCGGAAGGATTATGGTGGTATCGACTACTACTTAAGGATTTGCATGTTGGGTGATTGTGGGAATTCACTCGTGTGTTGAGATGGTACTCTTGAATTGAGTTAAGTAAAAGGTTTCTATATTATGAAGTGTTCACCCTATTGGTGGTTCAGAAGTTATGATGGAATTCTTGCGTTACCTCATATTGGCATGTTAGGTGCGGTAAGCAGTATCTAACAGGGAGTAAGAATCGAGATTGCGGTTCGGTGTTAATAAGGATGTCATGAGCTCGGAAGAGCAAGAAAAAAAAAGTTATTTGAAAGTTCAGGGTAAGCTGGTGTTATCGTCAGTGTCACCTGAGATTGATATTCGGTGGAAGAGGCTTTGTACCTTGGTTATGGGTTCTTGATTTGTCTTACAGCGTAGTATGGCCAGTGGTGGATTGTGGGGTGTTGTCCCGGCTATGATGGTTGTTCTCGTGTATTATGAGAGAAAGTGGTTAATGTGGACCCAGGTAAAGCTATTAGCTTAGTTTGGTGTGAGTAAGGTAGACTCGGTGTTTAAGGATGGATTTGAATATGATTATGGGCTCCGTATGATCCAGGCATGTTCATTTCAGTATAGCTCCTCAAGGAGGGGTGTTGGGATATCAGGTGTTGTCCCGTCTTCGTAAATTCAGGTAATATTGATTGTTCCGTGTGGGTTGTGAAACGACTTGATAATTTCCTATGTGTTGAGGTCCCGTGTAGTAGGGATGTTAAGTGAGCAGGATAGCTCTTGAGATCCAGAGTATATATATATCGCACCTCAGTTGTGCTTGAGTTTTGTAGCATGCGGCTTTATCATTCTCCCCATGATGGTATTATTCACTTAGCGTGCTTGTGACTGATATTCGGTAATGTGTAACAGTGAGCAATTCAGCTCCGTGTATATTTCTTTATGTGAGTTTTATGATGGGATCGGGTGGCACGCCGTCACGGGTATGTTATTTGGATCGGGTTTCATGCCGCAACAGTGTGATGATGAGAAGGGTTAATATATATTTATTTTTCTTATGTTTTACTTCCTATTTTCTGAGAAAAGTTCATATTAGTTGCGTGAATTAAATAGTCCCTTCCTGAGTCATTTCTTATCTATCATGTTCGAGTATGGCCTATCGGCGCGATGCGGTATCATGTGAGGTTGTTGGTCATGATTGGGGTGATTTGTTGTCTGTGCAGTTCACACTGGGTGAGACGAGATTATCGGATCAGGGATCAGTGCGATAAGGTTATGTAAAGTGTATATTAAAGAACAAATACCAATATACAGGTTCGTAATGGGGTGATGATTCAAGTCAAGATGAGTTATTCAATGATTTGTTAACTCTGTAGTTGGGTATGAATTTTTAACTATCTCCTCTGTTGTGGTGGTATCGTTAGCATTATAGAAGGATATATGTATATATATCATGAGGTGCATTGAGAGCATCAGATTCATGGAATTTTGGCTATTAAGGTTCAGGGAGAGTCATTGTGGTTAGATGATGAATTTTGCGGTGCATGCTGCTAATACAGCAAAGGTATGCAGTCATGTTCTGGTATATCATGTGGTGGTTGATACGGTGTTTATATATTGGAACTAGGCCTAACAGAGAAGTTTCAGGTATTGGAACTGAATTCTGAACTTATTATATGAATAAAATAAGAAATCTTCAGATTTGATCAAGCTAATGTACTCAACTAGGTTTTGGTAGCACGGGAAGGTTCTCGGGGTGTTAAACAGTGATTTCAGATAACTCCAGGGCAGTTCTTAGCACGTTCGAGGACGAACATCTGTTTAAGTGGGGGAGAACGTAACGACCCGACCGGTCGCTTTGAGATCTAGCGCGTCGTTCAGCGGTTTGAAGTCGTGAGCAGCTCCATTTCAGGTATTATGACTTGTAGGTGTGGTCGGAATTGAATTTCGGAAAGTTTAGAGTTGATTTGGAAAGAAAATTCTCATTTCAGAAGCTTAAGTTGGAAGAATCAACTAAGATTGGAATTTTGAGTAAACGACCTCCGAATCAGGATTTTAAGGTTCCAGAAGGTTCGTATGATGATTTGGGACTTGGGTGTATGTCCGGATCGAGTTTTGGATAACCCGCCACGTTTTGATGCATATCGTGGAAGTCAACATTTTTGAAGAAATTTCCTAAGTTTGGCTTGAAGCGTATTTCAGTGATGTTGATGTTCGTTTAGGATTTCGAGTCTGGGAATAGCTCCGTATGGTGATTCTGGAGTTGGGAGCGCGATCGGAAGTGAATTTAGATATCCGTAGGTCATTTTGAAGTCATTTGGCTAAAGATAGAAATTTGAAGGTTTTTGAGAAATCCGACCGGAAGTGAAAATTTTGATATCAGCGTCGGAATGCAATTCTGGAAGTTGGGGCATGATCGTAATGTCGAATATGACTTGTGTGCAAAATTTGGGGTCAATCGGACGTGATTTGTTAGGTTTCGGTGTCGGATGTGGAAGTTTGGAATTTCAAGTTCATAAAGTTGGGATTTGAGTGCAAGTCGTGATTTCGATGTTGTTTGAGGTGATTTCAAGGCTCGACTAAGTCCGTGTGAGGTTATGGGACGGAGTCATGTGATTAGATGAGGTTCTGAGGGCCTCAGGTGTGTTTCGGGATGAATCCGGGTTGTTTTCAAGTGTTTTTGTGCTGCTGATTTTCTAGTGTTTTGGGGGTTCAGTGCGATCGCAACCTTAGTGGTGCGATCGCGTAGAAGGAATTAGAGGGGCTGGTAATCTGGCTTGTACGATCGCACTTGTATGTATGCAATCGCACGGAGGAGGATTTTGGGAGCTGCTGCATTGGTCTATGCGATCGCAACTATTGTTGTGCGATCGCACAGAGGAAAAATATGAGGCTTCATGTTTTTGCTTGTACGATCACAGCTGTGACTGTGCGATCGCACAGGATGTTCTAGGAGGCTTCTGGGATTTTTCTTGTGCGATCGCGGTTGATGTTGTGCGATCGTACAGAACGATGCCTGGGCAGTTTATCATTTTAAACAGGATTCTTGGCTCATTTCTCCTATTTTCATCCTGGCATGACGATTTTGGGAGGCTTCAAAGGGGGATTTTCATCATGCATAGCAAGATAAGTAAATTCCTCCCGTTTTTAAGTTAAATACAAGGATTATACATGAATTAGACATGGAAATTAGTAGGAAAATTTAGATTTTAGAGGAAAGACCTAAAAAATTGTATTTTGGATATCTACCACGAATTAAGCATAGAATGTGGAGTAAATTATATATTTGAACTAGTGGAGCTATGGGGAGATTATATCTTCGAGAAATTTTGAATTTCGGGCACGTGGGCCCGAGGACATTTTGGTCATTTCACTAAATGGGGTTGGGAAATTATATAATTTTGAATTGTTGCAAATATTAGGGTATGTTTTGATTGGTTTGCCGTTATTTGGATAGTTTTGGGGCGATGTGCGTCCGTTGGAGTCGTCGGAAGGGCTTGGAAGCCAGTTATGGAATTTCGGAGCGAGGTAAGTCTCCTTTCTAACTTTGTGAGGGGAAATTGTCCCCCTAGGTGAATTAAATAAGTGTGTGCTATTATCTTCGGGGGCTACGTACGCACAGGGTGACGGGAGTCTGTGCGTAGCTACTATTATGCCATGTCCGGGTAGCCTAGGACCCACTAGCATGCCTTATGTGTTGTACCCGTGATCCTGCTTGTATTACTTGACTGCTAATATAATCGAAATCGAAATTGATATCTAAAGAAGACTAGAGTTCATTTTCTTAATCAGCTGGAAAGAGAATTGTTTTCCTTCGTGGATATTTGTATACTTGATAAAGTGATATTATTGAACATTACTAGACTTGGCAAATAAATTTCAAAAAAGGATTTAAACACTATTTTATGGTTTTAAAAGAGAAATCTGTCATTTACTGGAGTATTTGTTTCCCCGACGTATTCGGGATGGACTGTTGATTGTGCCTGACTGCATGTGACCGCTTCGTAATTTACATTCCGCGAGTGGAGTGTTATTTCTCCCACTCTCATGGGAGCGGGTCGTACGCCACGGCGAATTGAAAGATGCACTTATGGTTCGGGCCGTTCGACCCTCAGCGTGCATAGACATGATTATTTTATTGAAAGAGGCACTTATGGTTTGGGCCGTTCAACCCTCGGCAGTGCATAGACATGAGTATTTTATTGAGAGGTGCACTTTTGGTACGAGCCGTTCGATCCTCGGCAGTACGCAGAGATGATTATTATGACGGCTCAGGCCGGTTGTCTTTATCCCGTATGCGCATGCTAAATTGTTAAATGTTTTTCATGGATTTTTAAAGTGATAAGATATTTGGGGGAAAACAAAGAGAAAATTGTTTATTTAAAAATATTTGGGGGAAAATGAGGAAGTGGTAACTGTTTGTTTACTTCCAGTATTTACTTGGATTTTCAGTGCCTTATATATATTGCTGCTTTACTACCTTTACATGCCTACCGTGCTCATCATATGTTGTTAAATAATTTGCTGGACCTTCGTGAGTGTCTAATTCGACCTCTCGTCACTACCTCTCTGAGGTTAGGCGGGCGACTTACTGAGTACGCATTATTTTTGTACTCATGTTACGCTTGCTGTGCATTTTTATTGCACATGTACTTTCATAGCAATATGGCGGATTTGGAAACTTAGGCGAGCTCCATCATCCGGAGGCGAACCGCAGCTGACAGAGTCTCTCTCGTACTGTTATTTTTATTTTAAAAATTCCTAGTCTAACTTGTATTTTGGACATGCTTTGTGATGATTGTATAAATTCTTAGAAATTGCTAATGTACTTGTGACACCGGATTCTGGGATGTGTTGGGATATAATTGCTAAAATGGAATATTCAAACTATTGTTTTACTCGACATATTTTATTTAGTTAATATGTAATAAAGTGTAAGGAAAGGTTTTTTTGTAAATGTTAAAACAAGAAATTATTTCAATTAATTAATGATTGGCTTGCCTGACAATGATGTCCGACGCCATCACGACCTTATGGATTTTGGGTCGTGACATCCGCGAAAGTAGATTCAGAGAAGCTTCTTTGAGAACTAAAATCACCGCTGACCGCGTTGGAAAAGCACGGCCGCAAAATCTTTGGCGCGTCCACGATGGGATTTTCGCTGAGAGCGTGGTTTAAGATTCAGAGACCCTACAAGTTAGTCTTAACTGAAGAACGTGGCTCGCGTCCAAATTACGTGGCCACGAATTGATCTTACACGGATGCGTTGGAATTCAACTGAGAGCGCTTGACAAGGTTCAGAGGCTTTGCAACTTGAGCATAAATGAAGGACGCGGTCCGTGTCCAAATTACGCATTCGCGTAGAAAGCTTACGCGGATGCAGTGGTTATTACGTTGTCCACAGAACGAAGCCTAGCCCAGATTCAAATATGAAGAAACGCAGGCCATTTTCATTATTACACGGTCACGAAAGCTCAAGTGCAGACGCGATTAGAATTACGCGTTCGGGAATCCTCCACGGGGACATTTTTTTTTGGAAATTTCAGTTGTGTATAAATAGACTTTTTTGACATTTTTAGGTTAAGTTTTTTTAGAGAGCACGTGAACGGCTGGTTCTACCCTTTTGAGTAATTTTAGAGTAGATTTATCTTCAATCTTTAGATTTTCATCTTGTATTTGAATATTATGCCTTATATTTCATCTTTATCTTTGATTTCTGCTATTGATATGAGTAGCTAGACCCCATAGCTAGGGTTGTGACCCAATCCTAGTGTGAGTATTTAATGGGTCTTGAATTTAGGGCTTAATTATTTATGGGTTTGTGATATTTAGCCCAATTCATGCTTTAATTGTAGAATTTGTGGTTGCAAACACTGATTCATGCCTTTGTGACTTAGGCTCTTCTTGAGAAAGAGGGACTAAGTCTAGGAAAATTAGGCTAACAAGGAATTGGGTGAATTCAAGAGATTGATATCCCCAATTAAAGGGTTAAACCTAGAGATAGTAATACCCGACTTGATCCAATATCACTTGCATTGCATTGCATTAGCACCATTTGGGCTTGAGAAAGTCAAATCGGGCAAAGTCACTCAAACTACCGAGAGGTATAGAGTGAGCACTTTTGTGTGATGGTTATATCACGACCTCAATCATAACAAGCTTTTCCTAAATTCGTGATACCCATTAGATACTCACCTATGCGGAAGTCACTTCCCTAGTGCCTTTTAATCCCTGAAAACTTTCACAAAAATATTGTACTTAGATTACTCTTAGCATTCAATAGTATAAAAGTAGAATAGAATCAATCACAACAATGTTGCAATTAGAAACAACACCCACATCTGGATTAGTAAGATACCCGAATCCAAACCAAATTAACTCCATGTGGAAATCGATCTCGACCTCATCGGGTAAAACTGCATCGACCACTCCTCGCTACTATATAGTGGTGTAGGGTTGGAACCGATCACTTTTTGGCACCGTTGCTGGGGAGTTAGACAGTTTTGGCTATCTATCTAATTATTTGTGTGTCTTGTTTTTCTTTCCTTCTGTGTTTCTAACTTTTGTGTGTCAATCACTTTAGGTACCAAATGGCTCATAATGATGCTCTCGGAAATATTCTCCCAGGGGAGGGGGTAGATAACAATGGAGAGGATGAGGTTAATCTAGAATCTCAAGTCCAAAGAAGAGGCCGCCAAGCTAATGACAATATTCCAAACCCCACCTCCTCTGTGGGAAACACACCGGGTGCTTCCAAATGAAGGTTATGCCAGTGCAATTGTCCCGCCCCGGGTTCGGGCGGGCAATTTCAAAATTACAAATGTCATGCTGACCCTATTGGAGCAAAGAGGGTTCTTCACTGGTGCTCCCCATCATAATGCATTTAAACATCTAAAGGGTTTTGTCGACACCTGCTGGGGGAGCAAGCAGACAAACGTGTTGGAGGATGCTCTGAGATTGATACTTTTCCCCTTTTCACTTAGAGAAAAAGCTTTAGACTAGCTCGAGAGGCTACCTAACCATTCCATCACCACTTGGGATGAATTGGCGGATAAGTTCATAGCAAATTTTTTCTCACCGATTCATATGGCAGTATTGAAGGATGAGATCTTAGCCTTTAAACAGGAACCTAATGAATCCCTACGTGAAATCTGGTAGAGATACCGAACTAGGGTCAAGGAATGCCCCAACAATGACATGACTGAAGTAATGATCCAGCAGGCATTCTATAGGGGTATTAACACGACCAATCAGTGTGTGGTAAATTAGTTAGCTAGGGGAAATTTCATGAAAGTTCCTTATGCCGATGCATGTGACATACTTGATGAGATGGCTGACACATACTCAACTTGGCAGAGTTGGGCAAATGTTCCTCAAGGAGATCCTAATGTCATCCATCTTCAGAAGGAACTTCATGACCACGGACAAGCCATAACTGAGTTGACCACTACTATAAATCAGTTAGCAAAGGCCTAGCTTCAGCAAGTACAAGGATCAAGATAAGTAAACTCCATGGAAGGGGTGAACTTAATGGTCAACAAGAAGAGGCAGCATGGTCAATAAGTGTAAGGCAATCAAGATCAATATGAGGAAAGTGGTAGTGCTTACAACCAAGACGAGTCTTATGATGACCAAAGTGAAGAAGTGTTATATGCTAACAACTATCAAGGACAACGAAGCAATGCTCCAAATCAACAATGGAGATCGCAAGGAAACAAACAAAACCGGGGCAACCAAGGCCAAGGGAATTAGAATAATGACAACAATAACAATTCGAACAATTGGGGAACAACAACCAAAACTAGGGGAATCAAGGAAAAAACAATAGCAATTGTTGTGGCAACAACAATAACAATTGGGGAGGCAATGGAAACCGGGGATCGGGCTTTCAAAGACCCCCGATGTATCAACAACCCAACAATCCACCTCCATATCCGTCTCAAGGTAAAATTTCTTCAAATAATGAAATGGGGCAGATAGAGAATATGTTCAAACAAATGATAGAAAGGAATGCCGACTCTAATTCCCAAATAGTTTCCCATACCACCTCAATCCGAAACTTGGAAGTACAAATGGGTAAAATTTCTCAATCATTGAATACTATCCCTAAGGGGGGACTACCAAGTGATACGGTAGTAAACCTGAAGGGTGGGAACAATATGGATCATGCCATGGCGGTGGCCACAAGAAGCGGTAGGGGTGGAGATGCAAGTGCCTCCAATCCGAAGAAAATTGTAAGTGATGATGTTGTACGGAAAATTGATGATGGCCCAATAATTTATGAGCAAGTGAATGATGAGAATTTGAATGATTAAGTGAGGATCGATATTCATGACAACAGGGAGGAGACTAAAAATGATGTGAACCCGTTTAGGGAACACGTGATAGACATACCGAAAATATTAGTTTCCAAAGACAAGGCTCATTTGCCAAGGCCTCCTTCACCTTATCCTCAAGCACTTGCCAAGCAAAATAATGAAAACCAATTCAAGATTTTATTGAGATGATGAAAATCTTGTCAATAAATATGCCCTTGGTGGAAGCTCTTGAGTAAATGCCGGGATATGTCAAGTTCATGAAGGACTTGGTAACTAAAAAGAGATCTATGAAATGTGAGACCATCAAAATGACTCATCAAATGAGTTCCATTGTGCACTCGATGGCTCCAAAGCTTGAAGATCCCGACGCCTTTACAATTCCATGTACCATTGGTAGTGTTGATTTTGAAAAAGCCTTGTGTGATTTCGTCGCAAGTATCAATTTGATGCCATACTCCGTATTCAAGACATTTGGTATTGGAAAACCGAGAGCTACTTCGATGAGATTGAAAAATGGCGGATAGAACAATGAAGAGTCCGCTTGGTATTATTGATGACGTTCTCGTCCGGGTCGACAAGTTTATTTTGCCCGCTGATTTTGTGATTCTCGATTGCGAAGTCGACTATGAGGTGCCTATAATATTGGGGAGACCTTTCCTAGCAATGGGGAAGGCATTGGTTGATGTGGAAGCAGGGGAGCTCACCTTCCGGGTGGACTATGAAAAAGTTATATTCCACGTGCGCAAATCAATGAGCTAACTGAATAGTAATGAAGTTTGTTATTTTGTGGATCTTGTAACGGAGGTGATAGTTGATGACACCAGTTCCATGATCAATGTGGAAGACCCTATGGAAGCTGTGTTGTTGAACCATAAGGATGATGAAAGGGAAGGATTGGTTGAATATGCAAATTCCTTGCAAAGAATGGGATCCTACTCGTATGGATCCCGTAAACTCTCCTTGGATTTGGAAAACAGGAAGACTCCACTGACAGTGATTGGTTCCAACCCTATACCACTATAGAGTAGCAAGGAGTGGTCGATGCAGTTTTACTCGATGAAGTCGGGATCGATTTCCACAGGGAGTTAATTTGGTTTGGAATTTGGTATCTGGATAATCTAGATGTGGGTGTTGTTTCTAATTTCACTTCTAAACATTGTTGTGATTGACTCTATTCTAATAGTATAATATTGAATGCTAAGAGTAATCTATGTACAATTTTTTTGTGAAAGTTTTCACGGATTAAAAAGCACTAGGGAAATGACTTCTACCTAGGTGAGTATCTAATGGGTGTCAAGAATTTAGGACAAGCTTGTTATGATTGGGATCTTGATATATCATCAAACAAAAGTGCTACTCTATACCTCTCGGTAGTTTGAGTGACTTTGCCCGATTTGGCTTTCTCAAGCCCAAATGGGTGCTAATGCAATGCAAGTGAAATTGGATCAAGTCGGGTATTCCTATCTCTAGGTTTAGCCCTTTAATTGGGGCTATCAATCTCTTCAATTCACCCCAATTCCTTATTAGCCAAATTTTGCTAGACTTAGTCCCTCTTTCTCAAGAATAACATAAGTCACAAAGGCATGAATCAATATTTGCAACCACTAATTCTACAACTAAAGCATGAATTAGGCTAAATATCACTAACCCATACACAATAAAGCGCTAAAATTCAAGACCCATTAAATACCCATACTAGGGTTGGGTCACAACCCTAGCTATGGATCTAGCTACTCATGATAATAGCATAAATCAAAGGTAAAGATGAAATATAAGCCATAATATTCAATTACAAGATGAAAATCTAAAGATTGAAGATAAATGTACTCTAAAAATACTCAAAAGGGTAAAACCCAACTTTTCACGTGCTCCTTGAAACAAAACATAACCTAAAAATGTCAAAAAGGTCTATTTATACACAGCTAAAAAATTTCGGAAAAAAATGCCCCTGCAGAGAATTTGCGGACGTGTAAATCTGACCGCATCCGCCCTTGAGCTTTTGCAACCGTGTAATAATGAGCGCGGTCCGCGTTTCTTTAATACTATTCTTGGATTGGTCTAAGTTTTGCGGACCGGGTAATTTAACCCGCGTCCGCGTGTGATTCCATCGCAACCGTGTAATTTGGACGCGGATCGCATTTTTTTTCTAAACTTGACTTTCAGGGTCTCTGAACCTCAATATGCGCTCTCAGCGAAAATACCATCACAGCCGCGCCAGATATTCCGCAGCCGCGCTTTTCCATCATGGTCAGCGACCAATTTTGTACCCCAAAACAGCCTCTCTGAACCTCACTTTCACGGACCGCGTATTTGTGGCCGCCTCAGCGGTGGTCCTTATGCGGCCGCGTATTCCTACCGCTCTCAGCGCTCAGTTCCCAACTTTGATTTGTGCAAGTTTGACTCCTTCATGAATTTATTTTGGCTTCTTTGCCTCATTTTGACCAAACCCTGCAAGCAAGCACATTAAGTTAGTTTTCGGGAATACCTTTACGAATTTTTTGACCAAAAACCTAAGAAAAAGAGAGCAAATAATAGGCGAAAATCCCTAGTTATCAACTCCTCCAAACATAAGTTTTTTCTTGTCTTCAAGCAAACAAGGTAATTCCCACCTCCAGAAGAAAAAGAAAAGAAAATTTCAGTTGTCCTAAGGTGACTTTATCAAGCATAAATTAGGACTAAAAATTACCCTCAACACAAAGAGGTTCAATTCATCAAGGAGGTTCGCTCTCTCACACAGGTCATTGTGGATCCCAGACTCCTCCTCCTCTACTCTCCTTTGGCAAATCTCACCTAATTTAGAATGCAACACTCAAGTCAAAGATTGTGAAGAAGTGCGCTTATCACCCTTAAAAGAATGTCACAAGTCCGGCTCTAAGCACTATAAGCTTGCCTCTCATGTAAATCACCACTAATATAAGCTCACTCAACTTGAAATCCTATAGGGCTTTATCGGGATGTAATGAAGACTTTTTGGATCAAGATAGGACATAACGAACTATGATGGGTTCATCTTTCCTTAAGAACTCCATTTTCTCATTTCAGCTCATATCTTTTTGACTCTTTGAGTCATATTCTTCTTCCATAGGGGAACTAGAGAGACACGTCATCGCTCTTTCTTACTCATGATGATATTTTTCTCCTTTTCTCATCATTCCATTCCTTTCAACATTGTTCATTTTGAATCCCTTCAAACTTTTCTTTCTTTTGGACATCTTTCTTTTTATCTTTTCATCATTTTCCTTGCCTCTCCTTCTCAACAATTCCTTTTGTTCTTTGAACCTTTTATCACTTGAATTTCATCGTCTCTCCCCTAAACTTATGATTTTTTCCTATTGTTCAACATGAATGCTAAGGAAAGATTGGGTGCCAAGAGATGGTGATTGTAATGTGGTTATTGAATGAAAAAAGCTTAGGCTCAAATGGGTTGACTAGGGATATCATATTGGTAGGCTATGGAAGTTTTCGAAGTTCAAAATAGTACCAAGGAGAGCCTATAATCACTTCTCAAGTCAAGCTACATTTCGCCAAGACAAACATTCATGGCAAGTTCTAGACTTATTGGCACGGGACTTGGACTTGCAATTCAATACCTTACCTCTCAAACTACTGGATTGTTAAAGAGAATATATTCGAGGGCTCACAACAACCCTAGCTAATATTGAAGATCACTGATGGATCGCAGAAACCACTTAATGATAGTTTGTCAACTCAAGAGTCTAAAGGTCACAACAAGAGCTAATCTCGTCAACCAACTTGTCTCTAACGATGAGGTTGAAGGTAAATTTGTTAGTTCCAAGTGAAGACTACTTGAGACAATTTTTATTCATTACTACTATATCAAAACAAAAAGAAAAACAGACTCAATCCCTTAAGAAGGTTGTCACGCCATCCATCGTTGGGAAGAGCCACCCGGTTCACACAACATCCACCTTTGGAAAGAACCGTGGCATTAAGAAATTTTGATCACGCAAAAGTATAAAAAGAAGCTACAAACTCAAAAGGAAGCTACTAAAGGAAATAAGAAGGTAAGATATTAAGAAAAATTACAAAAGAAGTCATAAAGTAAACTACGGAAAGTAAAATGAATATATACAATAAGGGAGTGAAACGAATATACACAAAATGGGGATGAATATATACATGGAATGGTAAAGTTATATACATACCAAAAGCGAAAAATAACGAAAAATAGTATCAAGTTATTACAAGCCAATCATCAAAGTCATCAAATCAATCAAAATAAGACCACCCCCTCTTCGAATAGAAATTAGCATTGCCCTCAATGCTAAAAGCAAAAATAAAGTTAGGGGAGGGATAGAGAGTAAAGTAAACTCCCTATGAGGTCTCTGTCAGCATGGGATCATGTGTACTGGTGAGGTCCTCTGGCTGTGTAGACTCATCACCACCCTCAGGGTCGTCCAATTGAATCTCTAAGTCATCGGTCTAGGGTACCACAAATCTTCTCACCGGCTCTCTGTCAGGTCAGGCTCCTACTCTGATGACTGTGCTATCTGTGCTGCAGGGGCTATCTCCTCCATAAGGAGATCTAGAGGAATATCACCGGTGGAAGTAAGCTTCTCCACCTCCTTCTTCAAATGCTCTCGACTCTTCTTCACCTTCTTGACCTGTTTACCCAACTTCTTGATCACCTTCTCATGAGTACCTAAAGCCTCCAGAATTTTCTTCTGGTTGTCAAGGATCTGCTTCAATGAATCCTTTACTGACGGAGGCATCTGAAGCTGTGCTGGAGCAACCTGTGTTGCGACTGCACTGGATAAGGCAATAGCTTTGATGTAGCTACCTGCATCCAGTTGTTGATACTGGACAAAGTTTGGTTGACCCACAGTGCAGTCTCAGGGTAAGCTGAAGAAGAAGGCACAAAGAGTGGGACAAATACTGATGGCTCTGAGGACGGAGGTCTCATAGCAGCAGACGAACCTTCGATTGTGGAAGGATCAGACCCAAAGGCCACTACCCTTGGCTCTTGAGACTGGCCAGCGGAGGTAGTGTCTTTGCCTTTGAACTTGGGGTTGTCTGGTCCCTGAAGGCTATACCAAGAGAAGGCCCTTTTGTCTTGAACTTTGTGTCGAGATCCCTCCCTTCTATATTTTTGTCTTCTAAATACATGATGAGGAAGTGTGGGTAGGGGTATGATCTTTCGTCCTTCCCGATAGCTTTGGTAATAGTTCTGGCCATAATGTTCCCAACATTTATCGGGTACCCTGCCATGATAGAAGCCATAATAATTGCCCGGGAGATTGGGATATAACTGTCATGCTGAGATGGGTCTACCCGGATGCACACGAAGGTGGACCACCCTTTCGCTTCAAAGCTCAGAGTGTTCATATGAATTAGAACCCCAGCTGTAAGCCAAGCCGATGTTGTCCCGGGGATGGGTATCACCTGTGCAAGCCACGGACGGGCTAATTCATCCAATGCTACCTTCTCCAAGTAGAGGGATTCTTCCACATCAACGAACCAGGCATATTCATTTAGTGACTTGCCATCAAATTTGATCTTCCGGTTCCGTACCTTGGTCAAATATGTACCCTTTTTGATGTGGGAGACATTAGCACATAATTCCTTGACCAAGTACTCATGGCCTCCGGTAGCTTTCTAGTGAAGAACTTCCACCCCATTCTTTCATTGAATTGCCTCTTAACATGGGGATTGTGGGGGTAGAAGATCTCTCTCAATGAAATCCTTCCCGAGCGCAAGCGACCTTTGAGGCCACCATTCCCAGAACTTGTGGTAGGCTTTCTCACTAACGAATCTGTCTTGCCATACTGCTGTCTTTCTTGATCTATCCAAACCTCCAACCCAGGTATCACCACCTCTCCCATTATTTGGGACATCCTCTTCTACATCAATATTAATTGGGGCCTCTGTGGAGGTCGGAGTTGCAGCAGGTGTGGCAGGTGGTGTCGAATTCTCACCACCTCCTTCTGAACCATCAGACGACTCAGACCAGGAGGAAGATTCATTGACGAGGTGGTAAGGTCGTGATTGGGCCTCTTGTTGAGGGTGTGCAACTTCCCCTTCAGAAATCTCCCATGATGGGAGGTATTCACTAGTATCAGATGAGTCGAAAGTGGGTGGTATAAGAGTTTGCTTCTTACCAATGACCCTTTGAGGGGCTAAGGGTGCAGTTTGTTTCCCTTTGCCCCGGCCTCGGGATGATTCTCCCCTCCCTTGTGGTTTTTCAGAAGCACCACGAGATCGCACCATTGTCAACATAAACAAACAGTTAAAGCTCATTAGTATTGTTGTTCAATGAAGCATCAAAGGGAAGCACATGAAATGATCATAGTGTTTCTCAAAACAGGAGACCACTATCAGCGAAAAAAGGAGCACGACCTCGGAATGGACGTCGCGGTCCGCGTAAAAAGGAACGCGGTCGCGAAAGAGTAGGGTTCAGACTACCCACTCTCCGAACACAGGTATCCGCTGACCGCATAAAAATGGGCGCGGCCATGAAACATTAAACGCTGACCGCGTAAAAATGAACGCAGCCGCAAACCCAAATTGCAAAGTCTCTGAAGATCAAGAACGCGGTCCAAAAACTTGTAAACATATGTAGACCTCATGATAGCATGAACGAGGACCGTGTAATCTGGATCGCGGTCCACAAAATTCAAAGCAGACTGGCATTGAGGAATTCTTTCAGACCTAGGGTTTTCACTAAGATTCAAAATTGGTTCAAATAACAAGCTCAGGTAACAACCCCATCCCCATTAGGCATTAAAAACAATTACCCACATGAATTAAGTCTTAATTGAGCATCATTTTGTATTTTGACATGTATTAACACTAACTAAAAAAGAGAAAAGGTAGAACTAAAAGAAAAGAAAATAAAGAACTAAAATTAACACAAGAATTCGAGCATAACAGTTGTGAGATTTGTACTAGAAAACTAACTCTTGATTTGCAGAAGGAGATTGCATTTCAAAGAGGAGAGGATGAACAATGTTTTATTGCTGTGAAGGTAAGGAGTTCGAAAAGTGTAAGAGGTCGTAGTACCTTCTATTTATACTCGACCAAGGAGGTCCCACCGACTTACCTGTGCGCAGTCCGTGGAATTCCACCGCTGTCCGCACTTTTACCTTTTTGAATTGCTGCTGCTAGAACAAGTTCGCTGAGAGTGAAATAAAGGGCGCGACCGCGGATGATCACCGTGAACCGCTAAATAACAAGTGCGGACGCAAAAACAACTTCAGAGAGTTGCTATTCTGGACTTTTCAAGTCCGCGTCCGCTGATTATTTATGCCCTCACGAATAGCTCTCGCTGATCGCGAAATTTTGAGCGCGGTCAGCGTAACTCCCATACTTAGCCAAATATTTCAAGCAAAATTCTTGCACTGCATAAACAATTCCTACACAAAGCTCACAACCAATTACTTCATCATAAAGCCTAATCTAAGAAGAAAATCAAAAAGAAAGAAAAAAATACATGGGTTGCCTCCTAAGAAGCGCCTGATTTAACATCATGGCACGACGCAGGTTACCATCATCATTGGAAATTTATCAAGGCCACCACGTGGCTGTCATCAAACTTGCCCAAGTAATGCTTCACTCGGTGCCCATTAACCCTGAAGATTTCACCATTTTTTTTTCAAATCAAGAGCACCAAACGGATTCACGTGCACCACCTCAAAAGGGCCACTCCATTTTGACTTGAGCTTTCCCGAAAACAGTCGTAACCAGGAGTTGAAGAGAAGAACCAAATCACCCTCCTTGAATTCCTTATTTCGGACAAATTTGTCGTGCAGGTACTTCATCTTATCCTTGTACAATGATGAGCTGGAATAGGCATGAAACTAGAATTCGTCGAGTTCATTGAGTTCCTCCACCCGGAGATTTGCTGCAACATCCCACTCAAGATTTAACCTCTTCAGAGCCCATATGGCTTTATGCTCTATTTCATCCGGCAAATGACACGCTTTCCCAAATACCAAGTTTCCTTGACCAATCCTTTCTATTTGCATTGACAATTTTTGATAATATGCTCTTTATATCCCTGTTGGAGACCTCAAATTGTCCAATATCCTGGGGATGATAAGGGGCTGACACCTTATGATTGACACCATACTTGGAAAGTAAAGTGTCGAAGGACTTATTGCAGAAATGAGAACCCCCATCACTAATGATTGCCCGAGGAGTGCCAAACCGTGTGAAGATATTTTTCTTTAGGAACACCACAACACTCCGAGCCTCGTTGTTGGGTAAAGAAACGACTTCAACCCACTTGGAAACATAATCAATAGCCACCAGAATGTAAGTGTTTCCACACGAACTCACAAAAGGCCCCATGAAGGCTCTACCCCACACGTCAAAAATGTCAATTTCAAGAATAGTGGTGAGAGGCATTTCATACTTCTTTGATATTCCCCAGCTTCTCTGGCATTCATCACACCTCTTGACAAGATCACTAGCATCTTACAGGGTTGGCCAATAAAATCCACAACTAAGAACCTTGGAAGCAGTTCTTGCCCCGCCGTGATGACCACCGTAGGGCGAGGAATGACAAGCATCAAGTATACTCATTTTCTCCTCCTCGGGGACACATCTTTACACAAGATCACTAGCATCTTTATACAAGTTTGGCCAATAAAATCCACAACTAAGAACCTTGGAAGCAGTTCTTGCCCTACCGTGGTAACCACCGTAAGGCGAGGAATGACAAGCATAAACTATACTCATTTGGTCCTCCTCAGGGACATATCTACGGATCACCCCATCATTGCAATTCTTGAACAAATAGGGCTCATCACAATAATAATCCAAACTGTCCCGTTTGAGTTTCTTGATTTGGTTATAAGAGAGCTCACACGAGAAAATGCCGGTAACAAGGAAATTAGCGACATCCGCGAACTAAGGCATATCATTCAAAGAAACAGAGAGGAGTTGTTCATCCAGGAATGAATCATTAATTTCGAGGCCATCAGGAAGCCTCCCCTAATCCTCTAAGCGGGACAAGTGTTCTGCCACTTGGTTCTCACATCCTTTTCTATCAATGATCTCGAGGTCAAATTCTTGAAGCAGAAGAACCCATCTCATCAACCTAGATTTCCAGTCCTTTTTGGTCATCAAGTAACAGAGTGTCGCATGATCCGTGTGAACAATCACTTTGGCACCCATGAGATATGGCCCGAACTTCTCCATGGCAAACACAATGGCTAGAAACTCTTTCTCCATCACCGTATAATTGACTTGGGTGTCATTCATCGTTTTGCTTGCATAATACACCAGATGAAATGTCTTGTTTATCCTTTGCCCCAAAACGGCTCCTACAGCAACATCACTGGCGTCGCACATGAGCTCAAACGGAAAGCTCCAATTGGGTGCGGTAATGATAGGAGTGGTTGTCAATTTATACTTGAGAAGTTCAAAAGCTTTCATGAACTCTTCATTCAACACAAACTTTTCATCATTTTCTAGCAACTTACACAAGGGATTCACCACTTTGGAGAAATCTTTGATGAACCTTCGGTAGAACCCCGCGTGTCCAAGGAATCTCCTAACCCCCTTGATAGAAGTAGGAGGAGGGAGCTTTAAAATCACTTCAATCTTCGACTTGTCCACTTCAATTTCATTCTTTGAGATCTTATGGCCGAGGACAATGCCCTCCTCGACCATGAAGTGGCATTTTTCCCAATTTAGCACTAGATTGGTCTCTTCACATCGGGCCAACACTTTGTCAAGATTTTCCAAGCATTCTTCAAATGAATCACCCACAGCACTGAAATCATCCATAAACACTTCGAGGAAATCCTCCACCATATCCGTAAATATTGCCATCATACACTGCTAAAAGGTAGCCGGTGCATTACACAAACCAAACGGCATCCGTGAGAATGCAAATGTTCCGTACGGACATGTGAAGGTAGTTTTCTCTTGGTCTTTTGGTGCAATGAGAATCTGGTTGTACCCTGATTACCCATCCAAAAAGCAATAGTAGGTCCTCCCGGCAAGTCTGTCCAGCATTTGATCAAGAAAGGGCAATGGGAAATGATCTTTTCGGGTCACTTTGTTCAGATTTCGGTAGTCCATGCATACCCTCCATCCGATAACATTACGAGTGGGGATCAACTTATTTTTCTCATTTGTGACCACGGTCATAGCCCCATCTTCGGCACACATTGTACCGGCGAAGTCCATGACTATCCGAAATAGGATACACACCCCTGCATCTAGCCACTTGATAATTTCCTTCTTGACGACCTCTTGCATAGCCTCGTTCAACCTCCATTGATGTTCCATGGAAGGTTTGGAATCATCCTCTAGTATAATTTTGTGCATGCAAAAGGCGGAGCTTATACCCCAAATGTCAGCTAGAGACCATTCAAATGCCTTTTTCCTTCTTTGAAGCACCTCAAGGGTGGAGTTTACCTGCACTTTGGTTAAGCAAGCCGAAAGAATAACAGGTAATGTAGAAGAAGGGCCTAAGAATTCTTACATGAGGTGTGAAGGTAGAGGCTTCAACTCCAATGTTGGTGGCTCCTCGATCGAGGGCTTTGTCGGTGGAGTCTTTTGATTTTCCAAGTCCTAGGAGAGTTTACGTGCCCTATATGAGTAGGATCCCATTCCTTGCAAGGCATTTGCACATTCAACCAAGCCTTCCCTTTCATCATCCTCATGGTTCAACAACACAACTTCCATAGGGTCTTCCACATTGGTCATGGAACTCGTATCATCAACTATCACCTCCGTCACAAGATCCACAAAAGAGAAAACTTCATTACTATTTGGTTGCCTCATTGATTTGCACATGTGGAATACAACTTTTTCATCGCCCAGCCGGAAGGTGAGCTCCCCTGTTTCCACATCAACCAATGCCTTCCCTGTTGCTAGGAAACGTTTCCCCAATATTATAGGCACCTCATAGTCGACTTCGCAATCGAGAATCACAAAATCAGCAGGCAAGATAAACTTGTCAACCCGGACAAGATCATCATCAATAATACCAAGCGACCTTTTCATTGTTCTATCCGCCATTTGCAATATCATCAAAGTAGCTCTCGGTTGTCCAATACCCAGCGTCTTGAATACGGAGTATGGCATCAAATTAATACTGGCGCCCAAATCACATAAGGCTTTTGCAAGATCATCATTACCAATGGTACATGGAATTGAAAAGGCGCCGGGGTCTTCAAGCTTTGGAGCCATCGAGTGCACAATGGCACTCACTTGATGAGTCATTTTTATGGTCTCACAATTCATAGATCTCTTTTTTGTTACCAAGTCCTTCATGAACTTGGCATATCCCGGCATTTACTCAAGAGCTTCCACCAAGGCCACATTGATTGACAGGCTTTTCATCATCTCAATAAGCTTCTTGAATTGGTTTTCATTATTTTTCTTGGCAAGTCTTTAAGGATAAGGTGGGTGCCAAAGTGATTGTTCACACCGATCACGCGACACTCAGTTACTTGATGACCAAAAAGGACTCGAATGCTAGGTTGATGAGATGGGTTCTTCTGCTTCAAGAGTTTGACCTAGAAATCATTGATAGAAAAGGAAGTGAAAATCAAGTGGCGGACCACTTGTCCCGCTTGGAAGAAGAAGGGAGGCCCTATGATGTCCTTCAAATTAATGATTCGTTCCCGGATGAACAACTCCTCTCCGTGTCTTTGAATGGTATGCCTTGGTTCGCGGATGTTGCTAATTTTATTGTGACCGGCATTGTCCCGAGTGAGATCTCTTCTAACCAAAGGAGGAAACTCAAACGGGACAACTTGGGTTATCATTGGGACGAGCCCTACTTGTTCAAGATTTTCAATGACGGTGTGATCCGTAGATGTGTCCCGGAAGAGGAGCAAATGAGTATTCTTGATGCTTTCCATTCCTCGCCCTACGGTGGTCATCATGGTGGGGCAAGAACTGCTTCAAAGGTTCTTAGCTGTGGATTTTATTGGTCGACCCTGTATAAAGATGCAAGTGAGCTTGTTAAAAGGTGTGATGAATACCAAAGAGATGGTGGAATTTCCAAGAAGGATGAAATGCCTCTCACCACTATTCTTGAGATCGATATTTTTGACGTATGGGGCATAGACTTCATGGGGCCATTTGTGAGTTCTAGTGGTAACACTTGCATTATGGTTGTTGTTGATTATGTTTCCAAGTGGGTTGAAGTTGTGGCTTTCCCAACAATGAAGCAAGCAGTGTGGTGGCATTCTTAAATAAAAACATCTTCACAAGGTTTGGCACTCCTAGGGCGATCATCAGTGATGGGGGTTCTCATTTTTGGAACAAGGCTTTCGACACTTTACTTTCCAAGTATGGTGTCAATCATAAGGTGTCAACCCCTTATCATCCCCAGGCTAGTGGACAAGTTGAGTTCTCCAACAGGGAGATAAAGAGCATATTATCAAAAGCTGTCAATGCAAATCGGACGGATTGGTCAAGGAAACTTCACGATGCTTTGTGGGCTTATAGAACTACGTACAAGACTCCAGTTGGTATGTCTCCATACCGGTTGGTATTTGGGAAAGCATTCCATCTACCGATTGAGGTAGAGCACAAGGCCATGTGGGCGCTTAAGAAGTTAAATCTGGAATGGGATGTGGTAGCCAATCTCCGGGTAGAGCAACTCAATGAACTTGATGAATTCCGATGTCATGCCTATTCCAGCTCGTCCTTGTATAAGGACAAGATGAAGTACTTATATGACAAATATGCTCGGAACAAAGTTTTAAAGGAGGGTGACTTGGTTCTTCTTTTCAACTCCTGGTTACGACTGTTTCCAAGAAAGCTCAAGTCAAAATGAAGTGGCCCTTTTGAAGTGGTGCATGTAACTCCGTTTGGTGCCCTTGATTTGAAAAACAAAAATGGTGAAATCTTCATAGTTAATGGGCACCGAGTGAGGCACTATCTCGGCGAGTTTGATGACAGCCATATGGTGGCCTTGATCAATTTCCAATGATGATGGCAACATGCGTCATGCCGTGACATTAAATCAGGCACTTCTTGGGAGGCAACCCATGTGTTTTTCTTTATTTTTGATTTTCTCCTTAGATTAGGCTTCGTTTGAACTAACTGGTTGTGAAATTTGTGTAGGAATTGTTTGTGCAGTGCAGGACTTTGATTGGAAAAATTTGCCTAAGTATGGGGAATTACATGGCCTGCGCTCAAAATTTCCCCGGGGGCATAAATTCTCAGCGGACGCAGACTTGAAAAGCCTAGAATATCAACTCTCTGAAGTTGTATTCGCGTTCGCGTTCGTAATTTCGCGGTCCGCATTGATCTTACGCAGTCGTGCCTATTTTTCCGCTCCCAGTGGACCAGCATATGGAAAGACTCTTCGAAAGGTAAAAAGCACAGACCGCGGTGGAATTCCGTGGACCGCGCTCAGGTAAGTCAGTGGGACCACTTTTGTGGAGTATAAATAGAAGGTCCCAGTTCCTTTTACACTTTTCGAACTTCCCAATTTCACCGAAATAGAGCACTGTTCATATTCTCTTCTTTGGACTTCACTCTCATCTTACTAATCAAGAGTTAGTTTTCTACTACAAATCTCACAACTAGTATGCTCGAATTTTTGTATTAATTTTAGTTCTTTCTTTTCTTTTCAATTAGTTTTGCTTTTTCTCTTTAATTAGGGTTAATTAATTTCCATGTTCTCAAATTAATGCTAAAAATGAGGGTACTATTTAATGCCTAATAGGGGATAGGGTTATTCACTATGCTTGATAATTGAACAAATTTTCGTACTTAGTGAAAACCCTAGGTTTAAATTATTCATCAGTGCCCGTTAAGGTTGAACCCCCCGGTCCGCTGTTCGCGTTCATGATTTTGTGAGGGCTGAGTGTGATTTTGAGTTTGCAAATGCGGTGATTTTTTCGCGGTCCGCGATTGACTTTACGTGCCCGCGCCAATTATTTCGCGGTCCGCATTCTTGAACTTCATAGAGTTTACCAATTGGTTCCGCGGTCGCGTTCACTTTTACGCGGTCTGCCTTTGTTTATTCGCGGTCGCACTCATTATTTCGCGGTCTGTGGAAGTCCATCTCCAAAGAGTTGGTAGTCTGATTCCAAACCTTTCTCGGTCGAGCTCCTTTTTATGCGGTCCACGATAGACCCTCTGCGGCCACGTCCATTATTTTGCGGCCCATGGTGCAATGTTTTAGGAAGCACTGTTGCATTTTAACTGCATTTCTTTAATGATACATTGAACCACACTACTAATGCCCTTTCACTGATTGTCTATGCAGATAATGGTGCGATCTCGTGGTGCTTCTGAAAAACCACAAGGGAGGAGAGAATCCTCCCGGGGACGGGGCAGAGGGAAACAGACTGCACCCTTAGCACCTCAAAGGGTCATTGGCAAGAAGAAAACCCTTAGACCACCCACTCCCGACTCATCTGATACTAGCGAATATCTCCCATCCCGAGAGATTTCTGAACGGGAAGCTACACACCCTCAACAAGAGGCCCAATCACAACCTTCCCGCATCGTCAATGAATCTACCTCTTGGTCTGAGTCATATGATGACTCAGAAGGAGGTAGTGAGACTTCAGCACCATCTGCTCTGCCTGCTGCAATTGCAGCCTCAACCACTGCTGCTCCTATAAATCTTGATGAAGAAGATGTCCCAGATGACGGTAGAGGAGGTGATACCCAGATGGCGGGTTTGGTGAGATCAAGAAAGCCAGCAGTATGGGAAGATAGATTTGTCAGTGGAAAAGCCTACCACAAGTTCCGGGAATGGTGGCCACAAAGGTCACTCGCCCTCGAGAGGCAATTCATAGAAAGGGATCTTCTGCCCCACAATCCCAATGTGAAGAAGCAATTTGATGAAAGAATGGGGTGGAAATTCTTCACTAGCAAGCTGCCGGAGACTAATTAGTACTTAGTCAATGAATTCTACGCCAATGTTTCCCACATCAAAAAGGGCACCTATGTGACTAAGTTATCGAACCGTAAGATCAGATTTGATGGCCCGACTCTGAGCTCGTATGACAGGTTCGATGATGTGGACGATTCCCTTTACTTGGAGAAGGTGGCATTAGATGAGGCAGCCCGTCCTTGGCTTTCAGGGGTGATATTCATCCCTGGGACAACTCCGGCTTGGCTTACACCTAGGGTCCAAATTTCTAGAAACACTCTGAGCTTTGAAGCAAAAGGGTGGTGCACCTTTGTTTGCAACAGGCTAGATCCCTCCCAGCATGACAGTGATATCCCAGTCTCCCAGGCAATAGTTGTGGATTCTATCATGGCGGGGTACCCGATAAATGTGGGAAACATCATGTCCAGAATCATTACCAAAGCTATCGAGAAGGAAGAAAGATCATACCCCTACCCCAACTTCCTCAACATGTACTTAGAAGACCAAGGGGTAGAAGAGAAGGATTTTGAAAAGAAAGTGAAGCCAAAAAGACCTTTCTCTTGGTACAGCCTTCAGGAAGCAGACAACCCCAAGTCCAAAGGCAAAGCCACTACCTCCACTGGCCAGCCTGAAGAGCCAAGGGTAGTGGCCACTGGGTCCGAGCCTTCAACAGCTAAAGGTTTATCTGCTACCATGACACCTCCTTCCTCAGGGCCATCTGTCACTGCCCCATTGTCAGTGCCTTCTTCCTCAGCTTACCCTCAGACTGCACTGTGGGTTAATCAGACTTTATCCAGTATCAACAACTGGATGCAAGCAACTACATCAAAGTTGTCTGTCTTATCCAGTGCAGTCGCAGCACAGACAACTCCAACACAGATTCAGCTACCTCCATCAGTGGAGGATTCCTTGAAGCAGATCCTGGACAATCAAAAAAAATCTTCGAGACTTTGGCTACGCATGGAAGGTGATCAAGGACCTGGGAAGCAGGTCAAAAGGTTGAAGAAAACTCAAGCCTCCAAGGAGTTGATGGAGAAGCTGAAGAAGAAAGTAGAGAAGCTCACTTCGGCCGGAGACCTCCCACTTGATTTACTTATGGAGGAGACTGCCCCTGTAGCACAGACAACACATGCATCCGATCAGGAGGCTGACAGAGAGCCCATGAAGGGATTTGTGGTGCCCCAGTCTGAGGACTTGGAGATACAGTGGGACGATCCTGATGGAGTTGATGAGCCTACACAGTCCGAGGACCCAGCTAGTGTACCTAACCCCATGTAGATAGAGACCACATAGGGAGTTTTCTTTACTCTCTATCCCTTCCCTGATCTTATTTTTGCTTTTAGCATTGAGGATAATGCTAACTTCTAGTTGGGGGTGGTCTTATTTTGATTTGATGGCTTTTGATTTGATTACTTTGATGACTGGCTTGTAATAATTCTGATACTATTTTTCTTTATTTTTACTTATCGTTATTTTCATTTTTGTTGTTTTTCATTTTTGGTATGTATATAACTTTACCATTTCATGTATATATTCATCCCCATTTTGTTATTTGTTTCACTCCCTTATTGTACATATTCATTTTACTTTCCGTAGTTTATTTTATAACTTCTTTTGTGATTTTCCTGAATAGCTTAGCTTCTTATTTCCTTTAGTAGCTTATTTTTGAGTTTGTAGCTTCTTTTTACATTTATACATGATCAATAAGCCTTTAGTTTTCTTAATGCCACGGTTCTTTCCAAAGGTGGATGTTGTGTGAACCGGGTGGCTCTTCCCAACGATGGATGGCGTGACAACCTTCTTAAGGGATTGAGTCTATTTTTCTTTTTGTTTTGATATGAATAAAAGTGTCTCAAGTAGGCTTCACTTGGTACTAACACATTTACCTTCGACCTCATGGTTAGAGACAAGTTGGTTGACGAGATTAGCTCTAGCTGTGACCTTTAGACTCTTGAGTTGACTGAAACTATCATCAAATGGTTTCTTTGAGCCATCTGTGATCTTCAATCTTAGCTAGGGTTTTTGTGGGCCCTCGACTCTATTCTATTTAACAATCCATTAGATTGATAGGTGAGGTATTGAATTGTAAGTCCAAGTCCTATGCCAGCAAGTCTAGAACTTGCCCTGAGTGTTTGTCTAGGCGAAATTCTAAGTGTAGCTCGACTTGAGAAGTGATTATAGGCTCTCCTTGGTCCCATTTGAACTTTGAAAGCTTCCATATCCTACTAATATAATATCCCTAGTCAACCGTTTTGAGCCTAAGCCTTTTTCATTCAATAACCACATTACAAGCCTTTATCCGTTTTACAATGACCTTCTCTTGGCACCCAATCTTTCCTTATCATTCATGTTGAACGATAGGCAAAATCATAAGTTTGGGGGAGAGACGAGGAACTTCAAGTGATGAAAGTTTCAAAGAACAAAAATAATTGATGAGAAAGAAAGGCAAAGAAAAGTATGAAAAGTCAAAAAGACATAGATCACAAAGAAAGTAAAGGTTGAAGGGATTCAAAGAAAGCAATGTTGAAAGGCATAGAATGATGAAAAAAGGAGAAAAGTGATTGTCAAGAAAATGAAATAGTGACAATGTGTCTCTCTAATTCCCCTTAGGACGAAGAAAATGACTCAAAGAGTCACAAAAGTATGAGCCACAGTGAGAAAATGGAGTGCTTAAGGAAAGATGAAACCATCATAGTTCATTATTTCCTACCCTGATCCAAAAGCCTTCATTACATCCCCTCTAAAGTCCTATATTATTTCAAGTTGAGTGAGCTTACATTAGTGGCGAGTTACATAAGGGGAAAGACTATGGTACTTAGAGCCGTACTTGTGGCATTCCTTTGAGAGTGATGAGCACACTTCTTCACAATCTTTGACTTGAGTGTTGCATTCCAAAAAGTGAGATTTGATAAAGAAGAGTAGGGGAGGAAGAGTCTGGGATCCACAATGACCTATGTGAGAGCGCGAACCTCCTTGACGAATTGAGTCAACTCTTGATGCTTTTGTGTCACAATAGAACTATGGAACTCAAGAAGTCATAGCATGATGTTGTTCATACTGCATTTGTGTTGAGAGTAATTGTTAGTCCCAATTGATGCTTGATAAAGTCACCTTAGGACAGCTGAAATTTTCCTTTCTTTTTCTTATGGAGGTGGGAATTACCTTGTTTGCTTGAGGACAAGCAAAAGCTTAAGTTTGGGGGAGTTGATAACTAGGGATTTTGGCCTATTATGTGCTCCCTTTTGCTTAGATTTTGGGTCAAAAATGCGTAAAGATATTCCCGAAAACTAACTTAATGTGCTTGCTTGCAGGGTTTGGTCAAATTGCGGCAAAGAAGCCATAATCAACTTATGAAGGAGTCAAACTTGCACAAATCCAAGGCTGAGACTGGAGCGCTGAGAGAGGTCGAAAAATGCGGCCATGTAAGAACCACCGTTGAGGTGGCCACTATTATGCGGCCCACGAAAGTAGATTCGGAGAAGCTGCTTTGAGTACTAAAATCACCGCTGACCACGTCTGAAAAGCGCGGCACCGAAATTTTTGGTGCGGTCGCGAAGGAATTTTCGTTGAGAGCGTGGTTTGAGATTCAGAGACCAACGCGGCCCGCGTCCAAATATGCGGGCCGCGAATTTATCTTATGCGGACGCAGTTGGAATTCAGCTGAGAGCGCTTGACGAGGTTCAGAGGCTTTGCAACTTGAGCATAAATGAAGGATGCGGTCCGCGTCCAAATTATGCGGCCGCGTAGGAAGCTTACGCAGATGCGGAGGTTATTACGCTATCCGTGAAACAAGGCCTAGCCCTGGTTCAAATATGAAGAAACGCGGACCGTTATTACGCGGCAGCAAAAGCTCAAGCGCGGACGCGATCAGAATTACGAGTCCGCGAATCCTCCTCATGGGAATTTTTGTCCGAAAATTTTAGATGTGTATAAATAGATCTTTTTGACATTTTTAGGTTAAGTTTATTTTTAGAGAGCACATGAACGGCTGGGTTTTTACCCTTTTGAGTAATTTTAGAGTAGATTTATCTACAATCTTTAGATTTTCATCTTGTATTTGAATATTATGGCTTATATTTCTTCTTTATCTTTGGTTTCTGCTATTATTATGAGTAGCTAGACCCCATATCTAGGGTTTTGACCCAATCTTAGTGTGTGGGTCTTGAATTTTAGGGCTTAATTATTTATGTGTTAGTGATTTTTAGCCCAATTCATGCTTTAATTGTAGAATTGGTTGTCGCAAACACTGATTCATGCCTTTGTGACTTAGGCTCTTCTTGAGAAAGAGGGACTAAGTCTAGAAAAATTAGGCTAACAAGGAATTAGGGTGAATTCAAGAGATTGATAGCCCCAATTAAAGGGTTAAACTTAGAGATAGTAATACCCGACTTGATCCAATTTCACTTGCATTGCATTGGCACCCATTTGGGCTTGAGAAAGCCAAATCGGGCAAAGTCACTCAAACTACCGAGAGGTATAGAGTGATCACTTTTGTGTGATGGTTATATCACAACCCCAATCATAACAAGCTTGTCCTAAATTCTTAATACCCATTAGATACTCACCTAGGCGGAAGTCACTTCCCTAGTGCCTTTTAATCCCTGAAAACTTTCACAAAAATATTGTACTTAGATTACTCTTAGCATTTAATAGTATAAAAGTAGAATAGAATCAATCACAACATTGCTTGGAAGTGATATTAGAAACAACACCCACATCTAGATTAGTTAGATACCCGACTCCAAACCAAATTAACTCCCTGTGGAAATCGATCCCGACCTTATCGGGTAAAATTGCATCGACCACTCCTCGCTACTATATAGTGGTGTAGGGTTGGAACCGATCAGATATACCAAATATGTGTTGAGGGAAGTTCATGAAGGCACGTACATGAACCATCGGGGGCTGAATTGTTGGTTCGTAAGAAAATAAGAGCCGACTATTACTAGATCGACATGGAGAAAGATGCGAAGAGTTTGTACGTAAATGTGGCGGCTGTCAGAGGCACGCAGCGATGATCCATCAGCCCGGGAAGCTACTGCATTCTATCTTGTCACCTTGTCCATTCATGAAGTGGGGAATGGACATCGTTGGTCCCCTGTCATGGGCATCCGGGAAGGCTCAATTTATATTATTTATGACTAGCTATTTTTCTAACTGGGTTGAAGCTCAAGCATTTGAGAAAGTCATAGAAAAAGAAGTCATTGATTTTATTTGAGACCACATAATATGTCAGTTCGGAACGTCGGCTGAAATCGTATGTGACAAAAGGAAGCAGTTCATCGGCAGTAAGGTAAGCAAATTTTTTGAGGACCACAAGACCGAAAGGATCCTATCAAACCCCTAGCACCCTAGTGTGAATGGGAAGGCGAAGTCTACCAACAAGACCATACTCCAAAACTCTAAGAAGAGGTTGACCGATGCCAAAGAAAAATGGAATGAAATTTTTCCCAAAGTCATGTGGGCATACTGTACGAACTCAAATTCCAGTAATGGGCCACCCCGTTTTCATTGGTCTACGGTGCTGAAGCACTAATACTGGTCGAGGTAGGAGAACTGAGTTTCAGGTTCTGATAAATGATCGAAGAGTGAAATAGTAAGGCCATGAGCATGAGCCTAGAACTATTGGATGAGAGGCGCGAGGCTGCCCTTGTCTGGTTGGCCGCCCAGAAACAACAGATCAAAAGGTATTACAACCGAAGAGCCAACCTCCGACACTTTAATATCGGGAATTTGGTGTTATGAAAGGTGACACTAAACACCCGGAACCCAAGCGAAGGGAAGCTGGGATCGAATTGGGAAGGTCCATATCGAATTATTGAGATTACCAGTAAAAGTTCGTACAAACTCGAAGTTAGGAACAGTGAGCGGCTACCGAACAACTTGAACGTAACCCACATAAAAAGATATTACTGTAAGTTACGGCAAAGTTCATTCTTTTTTTTCATAAATTATGAATTGGACTAACACTTGCAGGCAACAACCAAAGGATGAAGTAGTTGTTAGGCCTGAAAGCACGCATTGTACTCTTTTACCCTTGAACAGGTTTTGTCCCAAATGGGTTTTCTAAAAAGCTTTTTAACGAGGCAACAGTGGATCGTGCTAACAAAAAATCAAAGATCGATTTGGAACTGGAGTCGATGGTCACATCAACATTATCCACGCCCTTTCGACGATCGACCTCGAATACTGTAGGCCATCCTCCCCGGGTAATGATTTTTAGCAAGGAAGGAAACTTCATGCTTGAGTAGTCTAGGCTCGGTGGATAGGATTTATTGTAAGGGCCAAACGATCAAATGAACCATGCCCGCATAGACCACCTAAGCCATAACATGAAGCTTGTACACACTTACAATCTTGTATATTATGCACATGAATGAAAGAAAGTTTCTACCTTGCAGATACATATTTTGTCCCTTAAGACTATTACATTTTGTTCCTTAAGGATATCGATCCCACGGGCCGCCTCAATCCGGATCGAATAGACCGCCCCCACTCGGGCACTGCCGTCCAAGACAAACTCAGACAGCTTAGGCTATCGATGACTGGAGGCAAAAAAGCCTATTAGGAAGTGCCTAAACTTAAAAGGCTACAGCCACCCTCACTTGGGGACTGTCGTCCAAGGCAAGCTCAGACGGCTCGGGATAGAAATAGCTCTGAGACGTTCGAATCCTGTAACCAAAACATAAGGCCTTCAAAATTCCAAATTGGTTCAAAGGTTATCCTCGGCAAATTATAGTCTAAAGTCATCTAAACAAGCACTTTGGGGAAAAGCTTCTGGTCATACCAAGCCCCCACAAGTTTTAAACAAAATTCACATCGAGAACAAGTCTTGTTCGAACCTTCGAAAAAAAACTTATTACTGTATTTTATTCATTGCTAAGGCATTTAAAATCGTTGCAATTATAAAGAGGATGCCAAAAGTAATGTGCTCGAAAATTTCCAAAAGGGAAAAAAGCCTTATACACATTCCAAACAAGTTTTTATAAAGGCCAATGAAAACGGCCTCAACAAAATAAATGTAGAAAGTGCAAAAACAAAGAATCCTAAGGCACCTACACCTAATCTTCACTAGAACCTACCTCGTCACCAGAGCCGTCGGGGTCTTCTCCATCCTCGGTTCACCGGAGCCCTCAAAACCTTCCTCGCCGTCGGTTTTAGCCAGCTTCTTGGACTCGGCCTCTAGCCATTTCGCCTCTTCAATCTCGGCGGACAAGTTAAACCCTCAGGCATGGATCTCCTTGAGGGTCTCCCTTAGATACAACCACTTCACATACTCAAAAATAACTTTCAGGTGGCACTCGGCTGCCTCAACATCAGCCCTATGCTGGGCCACCATCTCTTCAGCATCAGCCTTTGTTATTTCCAACACAGATTTTGCTCTTTCGAGCTCCTTGCTAAGGGCATCCCGTTCAATAATGGCCGAGCCCAGTTGTGATTGGAGGTTTTTTATTTGTCGAGCCCGTGCTTCGCCCTTCTCTTTCGCCACTCGGAGTTGGACATCTACTGATGCCAGCTGTTCTTGGGCAGTCTCCTTCTCCGAAGCCTGCCGATCCATTTTTTCCTTCCGGACATCGACTATGGCCATGACCTCATTCATTTCATCCCGGAGTTCATCGATCTGGTAAATCTTGTGATCGACCTGCGAGGTTTGATCGTTAGTCGCCATGGCTAACTTGTCATTGCTAACTTCAAAAATCTTTACCTGTTCCACCAGGTCAGCATGCTCATTTTGTGTCGCATTCAACTTGGCCTGAGGATTCTTGGCAGCTTCTTTGTGTTGCTCGCTGAGAAGCTTATACGTGTACCTTTTCTCGGCAAAATCCCTGAGCTTGGCCTCGAGCTGGTTAGCCTTAGCCCGGTACAGGAGAAAACTTTCATGATAAAGTACTGAGGCCTGCAAAAGAGAGAAGAGAGAAGACATGAGAGATATCAAAAACTAAGTCAGAAGATGAAATATCGTAATGACAACTTACCCGATTCAGCGCCTGCTACGCTTTGTTAAACAAGCACGACACATCCACCTCGTTCATTTTTTCTTAGTCTTTTTCGATTACTAGGCACCATAGGTAGGTCACTACTCTGATGGGGAAGGAAAGAGCTCGGTCATCCTCCGGGACGGTGATGATTATTAACCACTTACTTCCGGGATCCATGCTCTGGGTAGGGAACTGGATGATTAATTTTGGGATCAAGTTCAGCCTGCCGACCTCTGAAGATTTGTCTTTCCTCAGTACCTCCAAGTTGCCTAACCCGGAGAAGTCTTCCAGGCGGTCCAGTCCACACCTTCAAAAAAAGAATGAAGGGGATCATCCGTACCGTGTACCCCTTCGTTGAATCTCTACTTCATCGTTTGGGCTTCATAAAAGATAGACTCGGTGAACGAAGGTGACCCAAAAATCTCTATGACACCGGGCGGAGTGAAGCCGACACCGTGATAGGCCTCAGCCCTCATCTCTACATCGGCCTCCTAAACACGAGGAGGGTCGACCGTTGTTGTTTCCCCCTCGGTTGCTGCTCGCTCTTCGGGGGAGGTCGGTTCATAGGCCACAAGAATATTGTCCTCCTCGGGCTCTTCCCTGAGCTGGATAAGAAAGTCCGATTCGGGCGCTCAAGAGTTAGAACTTTCCTTCGGCTTACGGGCCAACCTTCTCCTTGGCTTCTTCTTCTCTGAGCTCGGGGAACTCAGATCCCTCCTTTTCTTCTTTTCTCCTACTGCAGCCCCGAGCTGCCCGAAGTGGAGGGATCAATGGACAGGTCCCTGCCCCCTACTAAAGGCCTAAGCTCAATGGTCTTAGGCAAGCGTGTGAAAAGAAAATAGAGGGAATGAGAATATGGTACTGAAAAAGAAGCATAGTGTTACTTATTCGGGAAAGAGATCTTACCATGGGAATTGGCCTCACAACGGACCTTTGAGAGTTTGTGCCAGGTGCGCAAAGAATAAGGCATCTGCAAACAAATGCCCTTGATCCACTCCTTGAGTTGAGGAAGGGTGTTTTAGACTCGAGCAAGAGCTTCACCATCGCAAATACTGATGAGGAAAATAGAGATGAATGTAAAATTGACATTTAAAGGAAAGTTATGCTTACGTGATACCTTCCACTGCTTGGAGAATGGCCTAAACTCGATAGGGATCAAGTTGCAGTCCCTACCCGGACAAAGCGTCCCTGCCAGCCTCGATCCCGATCCTTATCGATGCTAGAAAATGGGGCTTTGCTATCCCGGCGTACGAGCTTTATTAGCCCCTCCCCCCCCCCCCCAAAAAAAAGATTTGGGGACTGTACACGTTGAGTAGAAGATCGATGGTGAATCGACAATAGTCGATTTTGTTCACAAAGTATTGAAGGAGGATTACGATCCTCCACATCGACGGATGGATCTGACTGAGGCATACATCATACCTCCTACAGAAGTCTAGAATAATCGGGTCCACCGGGCCTAGTGTGAAGGGATAAGTGTAAACATTCAAATACCCCTCCACATGGGTAGGAATGTCGTCATCGGGCCCGGGAATTACTACGTCATTATCCACCCAGTTGCAGTCCTTTCAAATCGCAGGAAGGATGTCTTCGGTGGTGGATCATATGTACCTAGATACCGCCTCACACCGTCACTACACCGACGAGGGATTTTTGACCTTAAATTCATCCGCGACCGAACATTTCTCGGGGACGAACATTTTCAAGGGAGGATCGACAGACGGTTAATTGGTAGCCATGCCCGGAGTGGATCTCTCGAGGAAGACCACATCGGGAGTGGTCTCCTCAACTTCTATGGTCGGCTGCGAAGAAGAAGAAGAAACAACTTTTTGGGGAACAGTTTTGGAAGTTTTCGCCATTGTTATCTGGAAAAGGTTTGAAAAATATGAAGAAAGGTAGGGACATGAAAGGTAAAAGCTTTGCTAAGAAAATCAAGTGCGCCAGTTTGGGTAGAAAATAAGTAAGAACTTGCAATTTACTGAGAAATCTTGAAGAACGGAGGTAAAAATGTTGGAGTATGAAGAAGGGCAGTGATATCCTGAAGATTCGAAGATAGAAGCTTGGTCAAAAGGTAAAAAATGAACGAAGAAAGGGAGTATTTATAGAGGCTTCACGCCATTTCTTGTCCAGGGATAGCCAGCCGATGGCTGACACACATTTGAAGTCATTATGACGCAACTGACGGGACATTTCGAGTTCTTTGTCATTTCTATCACATCTTATTGAAGAAGGAATCGAAGTTAACATGTTATTTCTCGTCGTTTCCGTAAGCTTACTCTTTGAGAAACGAGGGGACTATCTGTATACAGGTGAAATCTAGCCCTTGGGACGCCTCGATTTTCGATGAAATAAACGGAGCAAGAGACATGTCAGTAAGGAACTGGAATCGAGGCAAGGAGCCCCTCAAGCCGAGGACTGGGCAAAACGTATGCCCACGGGATTATCGGGGCCATGACCCCCAGGTTCAGTTCGAACCCAAAGGCCTCAGAGAGCATTACTAGATAATCAAGCATGACTAATGATGCGAGACTCAATTGCATAGTTTAACATGTGATATACCTTACATTTTATGCACATTAATGATAAAATTACACTTGTTATTTGCTTAATGGAGTTATTTCATGTGTAGGTGAAGTGGAGATGGAAACGGAGCTAAAAAGATGCANGGGCGATAGCCGGGCGACAGAGCCAAACACACTGACCCTGCCTGGCGTTAGCCAGGCGTTTGGGCTGAAACGCCAGCCCCACCCTGGCGTTAGCCAGGCGTTTGGACCCAAACGCCAATTTGATCACGCTCAACTATGTCTTGTAGAAGACTAAGCGGGCGTTGCAAATATAATCCTGGGGTATTCTGCCCAGAGTCGATCCCTCAGGGAATTGACGTATCAAGCAGGCTGTTTAAATTAATACTCAGCTGTCACCTGATGTTGTTTAAGTTACTAATACTAAAGATTAAAAGCAAAGACGAACTATACTAAGGTATAAACAATTGTAATAAAATCTAAGGTTATGGTTTCCCCCGCTGGGGAACTTACTTCTCGGATACTTCGTATA
>ML399549.1:142061-153582 GCA_005239525.1 Nicotiana knightiana | reverse complement strand
CGGTTGCTTAGCCTTACGTCGCCCTTCCAAAGAACCTCAGGAAGGCGCCGCGTAATAGGTAGGTTGCGATCACGTAGTGTTGTGTGGCAGTGAATCGTGAACACGTGGGTAGTCCGCGATCGCGTAAGTTTAAATGAGGGTCAGACCTTTTTGTGCTTCACAATCGCGAGTCAAGTGCCATGATCGCGATGAAAAAATGCCTGGGCATATTTGAAATGTTTCAAAATCGAGGGTTTATGTCATTTTTCACTATTTCGACTTGAGAGCTCGGGATTAGGCGATCTTTGGAGGGATTTTCACATGGGTGTTTGGAGTAAGTGATTCTTACTTAGTTTTGATAAATTCCCACTAATCTATGCTTAATTTTATCATCTAATTTCGGATTTGGGTGAAAATATGGGAAAATTTAAGAAAAGTTCCTAGGCCGAGTTCTTGGATTTTGATCGAGAATTTGGTATCGGTTTTGAGTAAATTTGGTATGGTTAGAATCATGAGTGAATGGGTGTCCGGAATTTGTAAATTTCACCTGATTTTGAGGCGTGGGCCCGGGGGTCTTTTTGGGGCGATTTTTCTAATTTCGCGTTTTAGCTTCGAATTGATTAGTTGAGTTAGTTACTTATAGCTATATTTACATTTTGCAATTTATTTGAATAAATTCGGGCCATTCGGAGTTGGGTACTCGTGGAAAGAGCGTGATTTCAAGTTGATTTGATCGGTTGAGGTAAGTGGCTTGCCTAACCTTGTGTTGGGGACTTTCCCCTTAGGACGTTTGATATTATTTGACGTGTGGGCGCCATGTACGTTAGGTGACGAGTACGTACACGGGCCGTTATTGGAAAAATCCCATTTTTTTCTTAAATCATAAATTGTCTTTCTTCTATTAAATTGCATTAATATGTTAAAGTGTTTAGCTGAGAGTAGAAAAGCATGTTACGTGTTTAATTGTCTCTTTGATATTCTGTGCACCAGGCTTATTTAGCTTACTGCTTTTCCTTACCTGTGATTATATGAACTGTATAAATTGATGCCATACCTATCATTTATCTTGTACTGCATATTTAAATTGGGACTACAGACGTATTTCGGGAGATCCCCCTGTAATGCATATTTAAATTGGAACTACAGACGTATTCCTGGAGATCCCCCTGTACTGCATATTGAAATTGGAACTACAGACGTATTCCGGGAGATTCCCCAACACTGCATATTTATTTTGGGATTACGAACCTATTCCGGGAGATCCCCCTGTACTGCATAATCATCTGGAACTACGGGATGGTATCCCGGGAGATTCCACTTTGTGTTTACCTTGTTCTGAGCCGAGGGATCCCTTTTTTTGTTCAGTTATTAGAATATTTTCTTTAACTGTTTACAGTAGAATAAATTTAACGCTTTACTATTTTAAATTGATTATATTTAATCCGGTAGAGCCTTAACCTAACCTCGTCACTACTTGACTGGGGTTAGTCTTGGCACTTACTGGGTTTCAAATGTGGCGTACTCATGCCTTTTCATGCACATGTTTTCGTGTGCAGTTCCAGGTATGAGCTATCAGCCTCGAGGATAGTATTTGCTGCTGATTCTAGGAGATTACAAGGAATTTCTGCCGCGTCCGCAGAATCCTCAGAGTCCCTTATACTCCATAGTTTAGAGTCCTTTCTTTTATGTACTTCCAGACTTGTTTAGAGCCACAATAGTTTATAGAAGTTTGTGACTTTGTGACATTCCGGGTTACTGGGAGACTATTTTGTATGAGTCGAGCGGCACTGTTTTTGCTATTTTAGATTATTCCCTTATTTTCTTATTTCTTGTGTTTTTATTAAAATTTTCCTAAATATTAGGCTTAACTAGTCGTAGAGACTATGTGTCATCACGATACCTTTAAGAGGGTAAATTGGGCCGTGACAGAAGTGTCACCTTGAGGGTAGTGCATAAGGAACTCAGAGAAATAGTACAACTTGGTTGTAGGTTGGATCAGCAAGATAATATATATGGGGGTACTTATGATGTGGTGAGTCTCTACAGGTGCTCGGTGGCGATACTCTTGGTTTTGGCGACCCGCATGACTTGATTGAGTTCGAGAGATTCAGTTCTGATGGTTTGATTATGTGCAAATGAGTTTTGAGGAGTTCTTGATGGTTTCTACCCCGGTTTGAGATGGATATTTCCTACCGACGTGAGGAGCATGTTGCGTATTATGATTTTCTCCTGGATGGAATCAAATGGAAGATTTCTGGCTGATCGAGTATGCATTCTGTTAATGACACAAAGTTGATTATGATATTCTTGTGCTTTTCATGTGATTGCATGATAGATGTAGTGTGTCGTGCGGGATTGAGATTTGTATGTACAAGGTCACGATTCAGTTTTGGAAGGAAAAGTCAGGAATTCTTATAAAGCATGGATGGTTTCAAATTACTATATAGATGCTATTACTACTTTGTATCGCATGAGAAGGGTGCGGGTTTCAGAAGGCACACTGTGTTTTGACTTACAGATGCTTCATTTGTATTGTGGTACTTGCCTGGTTGATCGACTACTGATATTCAGATTTTTCTATGTGGAACGGAAGAATTGTAGAAGTATTCCTCGTGGGGTGACTGTGTGTGAGAGATGTGTTAGGCATTCAGGCAGTGGGGTTCAGATCAGATATGGCGATTCATGTGCTCTATGGACTTGGAGATCAAGAGTTCTCAACAACAGATTGTTTCGTGGTTGTAGACTGTGAAGATGTGGCCAAAGCTACCCAGATGATAATATATGTTATTGTTAGGTCATTGTGGAATTTTGGAGAATTATTTATCTATTTGTGGATGACCAGAGTTAATTTGGGGCTCAATGGTAGACCCAACGAGGATGTGTATTCTACACCGGGTCGGATTGGTCGACTCTGTACTGCTATTGTTTGGGGATGTGCCATTCACTTAGAGTTGAGCTTATTCGTGATCTGATATGATCTATGTGTTACTCTTCTATGATACGAGGGGTTGTGATTTATTGTTAATATGCACACATGATGCAGTTCTATTTGGTCCTTGGAGCGGAATTCGAGCGAGATGGTTATTGGGGTGTCGAATGGCTGATTGTGCCTTGGTTATGTTCTCCCCGAAATGTGGTATATTGTGCTATTTTATTATCCGTGGTTATGGTCATACACTTCGTGTATTTCATGTCGAATTGCATGTAGTTGTTCATTTTGAACATGGTGGATTGAGGTATTTCATATGAACCGGTGTTTGGATGGGGTCACGCACTGCAGCGGAGTTATGTTGGAGTATTATCCTTGTGTTAGATTCGTGTGTATTTGTTATACTATGTATGATGGGTTCACATCATTTAGATTGTGGTGTTACTTGTTGAGCTTGCGGAACAGTTCTCTCATTTGATTCATTTTTCATTTTTGGGTGCATTTAAATTATTGCGTATTGATGCACGGATTGCGCGGCTTGTGGCTTAAGGTTGTATTGGTGTGGCATGTCAATAGAGTGGTTGTATTTGATGAGATGAGGCCGTTGGACCTAGAATAGGTTCCATCGGATTTGGTTGCGACATATTTGGAAGGGTAATGTCACCGATCGGCTTAGAATTTGGCTTTAGTTCTTGGCGAAGAAGAGGAAGCTCCATGGCTTGTTGATCTGATGAGCGGTTATGAGTTTCTTCGTGTTTATTTCATCATCGGCAGTGTATGAAGGTTTTAGAGCAAGGTTTTGTTTGATATGAGGTTTATTACCTGTACCAGATTTGTTTTAAGCAGCTATTGTGGTCAGAAGTTATCGTTACAAGTACGCGAGTTATGCGGTATATCATATGATTACATCTTGGGTTATGGTTATGTCTTGATACAGCTTGTCCAAACTTATACCATGTGTAGATGCGAGGTTCAGGCATTGTAGGAATTCCGGATGTTGGAAGTTGGATTATGTGGTTTACGGGCTAAGGTTGAAGTAATAATATTCAGTGATGTTGTTTGTCAGGCCTATATGGAATAGGGAGACGTGATATCACCCTCGGGTATATGTATGGTAAGGTTACACAGAGGTTTGGATGGATCTGGAATGACTTTCGGCACGTTCGAGGACAAACACATATTTAAGTGGGGGAGGATGTAACGACCCGACCGGTCGTTTTGAGAAATTGCACTTTGCTCGGCAGTTTAAGGGCATGAGAAGCTCCGTATGATGTATTATGACTTGTGTGAAACGCCAGTTTTGATTTTCAGGTTATTCAGAATCGATTTAGAAGAATGAATTTCATTGTTGAAGCTTTAAGTTGGAAGAGGTGATGAAGTTTGACTTTTGTGAATTTGACCCCGGAACGGTGTTTTTATGGTTTCGTTAGGTCCGGAAAGGGGTGATTTTGGACTTAGGTGTATGCCCCGATTTGCATTTGGGATATTTCTAGAAGGATTCAACAGTAATTGGCGACAATAGGAAATTTGAAGATTTGAAAAGTTCATAAGTTTGACCAAAAGTTGACTTTGTCGATATCGGGTTCGGATTGTGGTTCCGCGAATTGGAGTAGCTTTTTTATGTTGTTTTGGACTTGTATGCAAAAGTTAAGTTCATTCCAATTTGATTTGTTATGTTTCGGCGCGAGTTTTGGAAGTTGAAAGTTCAAAGTTCATTTACTTTTTATTTAAGGTGTGATTCGTCATTTCGACGTTGTTATATGTGATTTGAGTCCTCGAGTAGGTCCGTGTTATGTTTTGAGACTTGTTGGTATATTCGGACGGGGTCCCGAGGGGCTCGGGTAAGGTTTGGAAGTGGTTCAGATCATTTTTGTCTCATGCTGTATTGCTGATAGAGTGTTGATTATGGTGTTGCGCACCTGCGATTGATTTTGCATAGGTGTGGTGATAGAAAAGAGGTAATGCGGTTGGACCCGCGAACAAGGGCAGAGTTTGGAGTCTTCGCAGGTGCGTAAATTGGGGCCCATCTACGGCCTCTCAAAAGTGATGGTTGGGCACAAAAGCGAGCTGGAGCGAAGAAGCGTGTTTGGATTCACACTTGCAGTTGCACAGAAGCGGATGGAGGTCCGCAGGTGCGAGGGGTCAGCTGGTTAGTGGTTATCGCAGAAGCGACGCCGCAAAAGTGGCTGGGATGTCACAGATACGACAAGGTATGGGCAGAACAATATTAAATCGAGGTTTTTGGTTCTTTTATCATATTTTGAGATTTGGGGCTCGGATTGAGGTAAGCTTTGAAGCGATTTTCATCACGTGGATTGGGGATAAGTGTTCTACACTTGGTTTTGATTATATTTCGTAGACCTGTCTTCATTTTTGGGCAATTGGTTGATGAATTTTAAAGAGGAAATTGGGGGATTTTGTCTAAAATTTCACAAAGTGAATTTTGAGTTTTGAACATCGATTCGAGTCAGATTTTAGTGAAACTAGTATGGTGGAATCTTAATTAAATGGGTTGTCAGATTTATAAGTTTTGTTGAGTTCCGAGGCACGGGCTTGGGTTGGACTTTTGGGTTTATTTTGGGCTTTTGACTAAGGATTCGACCTTTATCGATTGGGTTTGTTTCCTTTGACATTATTTGATGTATTTGAGTTGCTTTTGGATAGTTTCGAGCAGTTCATAGGTCGGTACGTGCGGGATGGCATTTTTGGAGCATCGCTTTCCTTGCTCGGTATTGGATTTGGCTTGTTCGAGGTAAGTAACATTTCTAAACTTGGTGAATTACGTGCTATGTGATTGATGTAGAGGTGACACGCATGTCAGGTGATGGGCGTGTGTGCGTTCACCGTAGTAACTATGATTTAGTCGATACCATGGATTGTGTATCTACCTTGTCTGGACGTTTTTTACTATACTATATGTGTTAGAGCACTTGAATTGTAATTTATGCTAGAAATCATGTTTAGGCTATAAGTTGGCTCTATTGGGACCCACAGTGGTCATTCCTTGTTGTTGAGTTATTTGTTTAATTGCAGTTATGTACTCAGTCATATTCATCATTACATATCATATCTCAGTCTCTATTATTGTATATTGTTGCATCTCATATCATTGAATTGGGCTGCTTAGCATGAGTGTTGTGAGCCCAAGAGACTGGAGAGATTGATGACTGGGTGAGATCGAGGGTCTGATTGTGAAGATATTGATACTATAGCACGTGCATTGTCCGTGCAACACGTGAGTTGTCCGTGCGGATCCAGATATTGATACTATAGCACGTGAGTTGTCCATGTAACATGTGAGTTGTCCGTGCAGCACGTGACTTATCTCTGCGGATCCAGATATTGATATTATGGCACGCGTGCAGCACGTGAGTTTTCGTGCAGATTATAGCGCTTGAGTTGAAAGAGCCCCTCCGGAGTCTGCACACCCCCAGTGAGTGCATTTGCTAGTAGTTATTATGTTTGGGCTGGATCTGCCCCGTACAGTACTAAGTGACTGAGTGTGGTGAGTATTGAGCATGATGAGTGAGAATAAGAGACAATGAGATTGAGTAATCTGAGAGTGTGAGTACATGAGTTCATTATTGATATGCATTGAATTTGAAATGCGTACTTGAGATACATGCATAGAGATGTATTTCCTCATGCTACACAATTTTGGTGACATTCATGATTTCACATGTATATTGACATGTAGGCATAAAGATGTATTTTCCTCATGTTATCCAAAAAATGAAACATCTTATTTATTGTTGAAAGGTTATTTTTGGGGGAAATCACAGCTTTCAAACATATTCATATATTTTTGAGGTTTTCGATAAAAGATCTGGGATCTACTATTATTTTGAAAAGCATACCTATTTTTCGTAACTGTGAACTAACTGAATTATTTCTTGTACCATATTTATCATATTGTTATGAACTATCTCCGGTTATTGGAGTTGGACCGTGACCCTTGTCCCAGCTCGTTACTACTTTCAACTTAAGGTTAGGTTTGTTACTTATTGAGTACATGGGGTCGGTTGTACTTATACTACACTTCTGCACCTTGCATGCAGATGTTGGATGTTGATGTAGCTGCGTACGATGGGAGATGGATCTGAAGATGTACCTGTGTTCCATTCATAGCTGCATATTGATCTTGGTAGCTTTAGTATTTCAGATATGTTCATGTATAATTCAAACAAATGGTGTATCTTATTTCAAACCAGCTTTGTAAAATTTATATCTTAGAAGCTCATGATTTGTACTACCAGCGCTTGAGGAGTTGTATAAACTCAGTTATCTCATCTTTGACTCACATCAGTATTATTAAGTTGTGTTATATAGTTAATTGGCTTACCTAGCGGGTAGGGTTAGGTGACATCATGACGGTTTAGGTTTTGGGTCGTGACAAAAAGTAGCTATTGTAAATAGAAATTTATTGATACAAAAGTAGCCACAGTAAATCAGAACTTTACTAATGCAAAAGTTTATGTCACATAAAACCAGAAGTTTACTGAAAGATAGCATATGCCATGATAAACTTGAAGTTTTCAAGTGCAAATAAGTTATCAGTCGGTATAACCGATATTTCCATCCGATTAATGTATGATGAAATAATTGAGAATTATGATAAGCATACATTGAAGAACTAGAAGATTCTTCAAAAATTCTCTTGTGTTGCTTATTCTCATAATAAATTGATTAAACCAGCTAAAGTTGGGATTAAGACCGAGTGAATTTTGGAATATATAAAAGGTGAATATGAGCCCGTTCACTTATCATGTGAACCAGTTATAGATGCATGTATGAGATGGCTACATGTATGTTTATTGTCAACCTGGAGTTTGGCATTTGAATTGTTTTTCTCAATTAAGAGCATAATTTTCAGATTATGAAGTCAAGACAGTTCATCTTGATAATGCTGGGTTATATCCAAGTCGATTTAGCATTGAATACCTCCTATAAATATCTAAACTATTGCTTATGAGAATAAAGCTTCCTGTGTAGGTCTATAATTTTCTAAATTGTATACATCAGCACTTGAATGCATCAGACCTACAAGATATGATAAGTCCTCCCCCCACAATTGGTTTAGGATCAGAAATCAAGTATTTTTACTATCTCATAACTTTGGATGTATGATATATGATTAATTTCTCTACCATGCACAAAGATAGGTTTTCCAAAGAAGATTGAGGATATATGTTAGTGTTTCACACATTTGGGGATGGAATAAGCTTCTGGAAAAAATGCTATATGAATTGAATTATTATTAATATGATCCTCATTCAGAAGATAATTCAAGTCAAATACCATAAACATTTGCTCATCCAAAATTAAATAGCATATTTCAATTGCAAATGCTCCTATTAAAGTTAAGTCCGTGAAGGATAAAGTTTATTGCATGCATGAAACGTAGTAAACCGATCGGTTCCGAGTGTAACAATACTTGAAAAAAGATAGGAGCAAATGATCAAAATGATCATAATAAGGAGGAAATGAGCTCTAGAAGAGCCCATGACATAACATTTCATGAAACTACAGAAGAAGTTCAGGTACCTGCAAATAAAGAAAGTGATGAGATCTCAATAAGTTATATCACTTGGAACCGATACAAAATGATCGTCGATGATATATTTGATACAATATAGTGCATAATATTGTAAATGATTGTGAGGATCAGACCTGTAGTCTAGACACCTAAAGAGGTCATGCCATTTAATGCAAATCATAACCTATATGACTCATTTGATTAAATCTACATGAAAATCCATGAATGATTAAAATTCCTGAAGCATAATCAAATCTCGGGAAAGGTATTCAATCAGATTACAAAAATCTTTGTACGATTTAAAGCAATTTGGGCCCATGTGGTATAATCGCCTCAGTGAATATTTGTTGAAAGAGGGTTACGTAAATGTTATTTGTCCATGTATTTTTATAAATAAAATAGTATCAGAATTTGTTATACTTGTTGTTTATATTGATGACATAAATCTTGTTGGTACTCCAGAAGAGCTCCAAAAAGCAATTGAATATCTTAAGAAATAATTTGAGATGAAAAATCTTGGAAAGAAAAAACTTTATTTTGGTCTGCAAATTGAATATTTAGTAGACGGGATCTTTATCCATCAATCTTTCTATACAGAAAGGGTCTGAAAACATTTTTACATGGACAAAGCGCACCCATTAAGTACACCAATGGTTGTTCGATAACTTGAAGTGAATAAGGATCCGTTCTGAACTCTAGAAGAGGATGAGGAACTCATTGGTCCTGAAATACCCTAGCTCAGTGCAATTGATGCACTTATGTATCTTGTTAATACTACAAGCCCTGATATAGCATTTTATGTTAATTTACTAGCAATGATAGCTCTACTCCTACACGGAGGCATTGAAACGAGATTATGCATATATTGCGATATTTAAAGGGAACTCTTGATATGGGTTGTTTTATGCTAACCAAGGTTGTGCAAATCTTGTTGGTTATGCAGATTCATGTTATTTATCTTATCCCCATGAAGCTCGATCTCAAATCAGGTACGTGTTTACATGTGGAGGTACTGTCATATCATAGTGTTCCACAAAGTAATATATTGTTGTTACTTTTTCAAATCATGCTGATATAATAGCTATTAATGAAGAAAGTACGGAATGCGTATGGTTGAGATCAATGAATCATTTCATTCGAGAAAAATGTGGTTTGGAATGTGATAAAAGACCCACAATTTTATACAATACAATATTGCATGCATATCCCAATTAAAGGAAGGATTCATAAAAGAAGATAAAACAAAATACATTTTACCAAAATTATTTTTCACACATGATCTCCAGAAGAATGGTAATATTTATGTGCAACAAATCCGTTCAAGTGACAATCAACAAATTTATTCACTAAATCTTTACCTACTTCAACTTTTGAGTGGATGGTATACATGATTGGAATACGTGGACTCAAATATTTGAAACAAGATCTTCATCAAGGGAAGTAAAATGCGTGTTGTACTCTTTTCCTTACTAAGGTTTTTCCTACGAGATTTTTCTTGTAAGGTTTTCAATGGGGAAGCAATGTGTATTACTAGATATGTGTACTCTTTTTCCTTCACTAGAATTTTTTTTCCACGGTATTTTTTCTAGTAATGTTTTAATGAGGCACATTATCTTTTAAATGAACATCCAAGGGGGACTGTTATAAATATATTATATTGTGGATGTCCATTTAGTACTCCATTATAAATAAGCTTCATGAAGAAGCTTATCCATATTGGACTCCGTCACAAAATATGTTTATCTATTTAGTACTCTATTGGAAATAAGCCTCCTGAAGAAGCTTATCATTTCGGTATTCCATTGTAGATAAATATTACCCCATGTAGAAGATGATCTATAGCTGGTACAATAACAACTTACATGAAGCTTACACAACAATTTTTATTATGTCAAATTTATCGAAGTTTGAATTTGTGGTTGTACAAAATTATGTTCCAGTTACTAAAATGAATAAGACAAATTATGATAAACATTACATGAGGGTAATTTATCATGCACGTTCGAGTCCTGGTGTATCATGATGAGGGTAAGACGTCATGTTCGAATCCTGGTGCACCATGTTTAGTAATTATAAAAAGAAAAACAATAAGGGTTTTCAAGGTAATCCTTCAAAAGTGAAGGCAATGTTTATTATCAACGTAGGATGAAAAAAATAATAAAGCACGTTCAGATGATTATAGTTCATTTCTTGAAGAGAATGCGACTAGTAATAAATTTGTGAATATAGACACATTCATGAAAGTAAACGTGGCAATATGTAATAAGTTATGAATAAGGACATGCTTATGCATGATTAGATAACTTCCACAACTAACTTCTAAGGGAGGTTTGAGCGTAACAAATAGAATGAACATTATTGTATAGTCGCATTTGAATTTTGTCATTAGTCGCATACCTATAATACATCAAGAATATTCTGCCAGGCCTCATAAAAATTTATTTTAAAAAAAAAGTAAAGAAAGAAACGGGTCTTGCCTATAATAATTTTGACCATGATAATAATAATATAAGTTTCTGCATGTAGGAGATATTCACCATATGGATGGTGTCCAAGCATAGTTGATAGTACAAAATTAATTTAGAGACCAGAAGAGCTATTACTATGTGGTGTAATAAAATTGTTCACATTATTGATGTTGTAGTAAGTCTCAAAAGAAACTCATTAAGTTCCAAGTCATTGGCCAAAATGGCTATTATATTGAGATATACAATGACAAATTTTAATATTTTCACATTATTACAACCAAAGCAGGTTAGAAATATATATATGGTTACCCATTTTATCCTCTGATTTGTACTGCAATATTTGTATAAAGGAATCATATGCCATAGTAAACTTGAATACTAATATAAATTATTTTATTATTTGGCATGACCGATTTGGCCATCCTGATTTGATAAGATGCACAAAATAATTGAGAATTCACATTAGCATATATTAAATAAATATAAGATTCCTCGTGAATTCTCTTGTATTGCTTATTATCATGATAAATTGATAGCTATATCAGCTAAGTTTGGGATTGTATCCTCTAATTTTTGAAACGTATAAAGGGTGTGGGTGTGTGTATGGGG
>ML399549.1:111108-141933 GCA_005239525.1 Nicotiana knightiana | reverse complement strand
GGGGGGGGGGGGGAGTCACCTGCCACGTCGATTGTTTACTATTATATAATTTTAATAGATACATATATGGTCACAGGTTTATTTGTTATCAACTTGCAATGTCGCATATTATTAAAACATAGATCCAAATTATAAAATTATAATTATTTGTCTAGATTATGTTTGTAACGACCCGATCATTTTCACGTTCCCCATTTTCTGCTCATTTTTGTGCTTTATTGTTGTTTTATGACCTATCGGGTTAGCTGGTTCCGGAGAGAATTCAAAGTGAATTGAGACACTTAGTCTCTTAATTGAAAGCTTAAATTGGAGAAGTCGACCAGATGTCGATTTATGTGTAAACGACCTCGGATTTAAATTTTGATTATTATGTTAGCTCTGTTGGGTGATTCTGGACTTAGGAGCGTGTCTGGATTGTGATTTAGAGGTCCATAGTAGAATTCGGCTTGAAATGGCAAAAGTTGAAATTTTGGAAAGTTTGACCGCAAGTGAACTTTTTGATATCGGGGTCGTATTCCGATTCCGGAAGTTAGAGTAGGTTCTTGGTGTCATGTGTGACTTGTGCACAAAATTTTAGGTCAATCGGACGTGGTTTGATAGGTTTCGGCGTCGTTTGTAGAATTTGGAAATTTCAAAGTTCACTAGGCTTGAATCTGTGTGCGATTCATGTTTTTGATGTTGTTTGAGGTGGTTTGAGGATTCGACTAAGTTCTTATTATATTTTAAGACTTTTTGGTACGTTTGTTTGAGGTCCCGGGGGCCTCGGGTTGATTTCGGATGGCTAACGGACTTGGAATTTGATTTAAGAAGTTGCTGAAGTCTGTGTGTTGCTGGTGTGATCGCACCTGCGGAGAGGGAACTGCAGATGCGAGCCTGCAGGTGCGGGTGAGGGTCCACAGGTGCGGCGATGGAGGAGAGAAGGCAGAGGGCGCATGTGCGAAGGTTTCCTGCACCTGCGAGACCGCACATACGGGGTGAAGGCCGCAGAAGCGAAGGAAGGAAGGGGAGTTGGGCTCGGCAGAAGCGAAGGATGTCACGCAGGGGCGTGTCCGCAGGAGCGGATGTGGAGCCGCATATGCAGAAGTCACTGTAGACGCGGGTATTTTGTCTCTCCTGCGAGGCCGCAGAAGCGTCTTAGTTACCGCAGGTGCGAAAAGCCTAGCAGAACATATAAATACGATGTTCCGATATTTTTCACCATTTCTAACATTTTGAGCTTGGATTTTAGAGATTTTGAGAGGTCTTTTCAAGGATAATTCTTGAGGTAAGATACCTGTATCTTTTTTTCTTTAGGATTACGTTTCCCCCCTGATTTTACATCTAGTTGGTGAGTTTTGAGGTGAAATTTGGGGGTTTAAGGCTAGGGATTTGGAGAGTTAATTTTGGGTTTTGAATGGCCATTTGAGGTCAGATTTTGATAAATTTAGTATGGTTAGACTCGTGATTGAATGGGCTTTAGGGTTTTGTGACTTTTTTCGGATTTTGAGACGTGGACCCGGGGCTGGGTTTAAGCCAATTCCGGATTTTGACTTATAATTTCGTATTTTTCTTGTGAAATTGATTCCTTTAGCCCATATTGATTGTATTGTACTGCTTGTGGCTAGATTCGGGACGTTTGGAGGCCGATTCGCGAGGCAAAGACATATTGGAGTAGAGTTTTGCTCGGATTGAAGTAAGTAACCGTTTTAAATCTGGTCCTGAGGGTATGAAACCCCAGATTTTGTGTTATATAATTGTTTTGGAGGTGACACACATGCTAGGTGACGGGCGTGTGAGCGTGCACCGTGAGAATTGTGATTTGGTCCATTCTGTGATACTAAAAAATTAAATAAACTTGTTGCTAGCTATATGCTCTTCATGTGTTAAAGAAATTTTTATTGTGAATCATGTTAGAGGCCATGTTTAGGCTATGTATTTGTACTGTTGGGATCCACAGAGGCCGTTTTACATGTTGAATTACCTGCTAAATTCTATTTGTACTCAGTCTCAGTTATTATTCGCATATCATATCTCAGTCTCTATTATTCTTGTTGATACATTATATTATTTCTATTTGGGTTGATTTCCTGATTTCTGAGAGACTGAGAGACTGGAGAGATTAATGACTGAGTGAGGCCGAGGGACTGATTGTGAGAATATTTATGGGATCGGTATACACGACGAAGCGTGTTTCACTGATTTATGCCATGATTGGCTTGATATAGCGCTTTGGCTGAAGGAGCCCCTCCGGAGTCTGTACATACCCCTAGTGAGTGCAGGTACCTACCGAGTGCCGAGTGCCGAGCGATTGTGAGGAATGAGTGGTTGTGAGGAATGAGTGGTTGTGAGGTTGAAGAGAATGGCAGGACTGAATGATTGTTGCCCTGATAGGCTGTTTATGATTTCATTGTTGTTGCACATAGTTGTCATATATCACTGTTTTGGAAAACTTTTGAAAGATACTTTTATCTGGTTTTTACTTGAATTTGGCACGAATAAACTAATTTGACTTAATTTGCCGGATTTGAAAGCATGCCTACTTTCCTTGTTGAGATTACTGAAAATGAATTATAACTCTGCAGCTCGTCACCGTCTTTCAGTTCCTTATTTATTATTGTTACTTACTGAGTTGGTTGTACTCATGCTACACCCTGCACTTCGTGTGCAGATTCAGGAGTTTTTTGGACGCGCAGAGTGTTGATATTTTACGTAGCTGACCATTGGAGATATCGAGGTAGCTGCATGGCGTTCACAATCCTTGTTTCTCCTTCCTTATCCTTTCTTTCATTGTATTTGGATCCAAACTGTTATAGACATTTCATTTCTAGGCTGGTTATGTATAGATGCTCATGGACTCAGTGACACCCTAATTTTGGGAGCTATTTTCCGCACTTGTATTTTGCATTTTATCCTCGTTTATGAAAACTTTGCCTATTTAAAAATGTCTTGATTTAATTTTTTGTTAAATATTGGAAGTATTTTGGAAATGTCGGCTTGCCTATTACCATCGATAGGCGCCATCATGACAGGTTAGTATTTGGGTCATGACAAGTTGGCTGTGAGGAATGAGTAATTGTGAGGTTGGAGTGGCTGTGAGGAATGAGTGATTGTGAGGTTTGACCGAATGGGAGGACTGAGTGATTGTTGCCCTGAGAGGATGTATAGGATTTCATTGTTGTTGCACATATTTTCCATATATAACTGTTTTGGAAAACTTCTTAAAGATACTTTTATCTAGTTTTTACTTGAATTTGGCACGAATAAATTGATTTGACTTAATTTGCCTGATTTGAAAGTATGTCTACTTTCCTTGTTGAGATTACTGAAAATGAATTATAACTGTGTAGCTCGTCACTATCTTTCAGTTCCTTATTTATTATTGTTACTTACTGAGTTGGTTGTACTCACGCTACACCCTGCACTTCGTGTACAGATCCAGGAGTTTTTTTGGATGCGAAGAGTGTTGATATTTTACGTAGCTAACCGTTGGAGATATCGAGGTAGTTGTCTGGCATTCGCAATCCTTGTTTCTCCTTCCTTATCTTTGTTTCGTTGTATTTGGATCCAAACTGTTATAGACGTTTCATTTCTAGACTGGTTATGTATAGATGTTCATGGGCTCAGTGACACCTTGGTTTTGGGAGCAATTTTTTGCATTTGGGTTTTGGATTTTACCCCTGTTTATGAAAACATTGCCTATTCTTGATTTACTTTTCTGTTAAATATTGGAAGTATTTTGGAAATGTCGGCTTGCCTAGTACCATCAATAGGCGTCATCGCAACAGATGTAGAATTTGGGTCACGACAATGATTTAAATCCAATTGATTTAGCAGAAATTGTATATCTCCAATTGTAGTTGAACCATTAGTTATGAGAACAAAACTTCCAAAAAGAAACTTGGTATGAGATATGTTATTTAATATTTATGTAGTAGTACTTGTACACATGAAACCAACAAGTTATGATAAGTTTTTCTATCAAGATTGGTTCAGGGTTATGGTATATAATGTAATTGATCTACCACAATACACGAATACATGTGTCCAACGAAGGTGGGAGATACATGTTGGAGATTGGCCAAAGAAAGGTCCCCAAAGAAAAAATGGATATGTATTGGTGATCCAACATAGGCGAAGAGAATAAACAACTGGAAAATTATATATGAAATAATTTATCTAGATTCTTGTAAAAGAAAACGTGAATTTGAAGTTTAAGAGATAATTTATTTGCGAAATGTAGTCAGTTGTGTCTGCTGACTCAAAACTAAATATTATATTTTGACTGCAAATACTCCGATCTTAAAACTAAAAGTCCTTGATGGACAAAAATTCCTTGAAGATTCTATGTGTCGCCCCATGTAACCGGTAGCCAGCTTTAAATTTTTTTTAACTTATATCCACTGTTTAAACAATTTTAGGTCATTTTCTTCTTCTTCTTCTTCTTTTCTTCTTCTTCTTCTTCGGGTAACATTGATTTTATATGGTGTTTGTGAACATATTTTAAGTTAGTTTATGATGTTTTACGGTGCTGAGCTATTGTGGCCCTTTATTTTTTACTATTGCTTAGGATTTCTTCTTTTTCTTTTCTTAGTTGCAAAATGGGTTCGTTAGATTTATTGTTGTTTAGACAAATTGATGATTGGAGTTTATTCTTGATGATATTTGGAGGTTATGTTTCAAATTTGAGCTCATAGAGTAGATTTAGGTATTGTTTCTGGGTAATTTGCACTTCAGGCTTATTTCGCCTTAAGTTCATGAAAACGTTGGTTGCACTTCAGACCTTCTGGCCTTAAGTGCATCTGAAGTGAAAATTTTCACTTCAGACTTATTGGTCTTAAGTGCATGAAACCATTGGTTGCACTTCAGACCTATTTGGCGTTAAGTGCATCTGAAGTGTAATTTTTCACTTAGTCTTATTGGCCTTAAGTGTAAGAAAACGTTTGTTGCGCTTCAGACCTTTTGGCCTTAGTGCATCTGAAGTGCAATTTTTCACTTCATACTTATTGGCCTTAAGTGTAGGAAAATATTATTGTACTTCAGACCTTTTGGGCTTAAGTGCATCTGAAGTGCAATTTTTCACTTCAGACTTCTTAGCCTTAAGTGCATGAAATTATTGGTTACACTTCAGACCTATTTGGCCTTGAATGCATCTGAAGTTTAATTTTTTCACTTCTGATTAAGTTTTTTTTAACTTTAGGCCGATAGTCTGAAGTTGATCGTAAAGTGAGTATGCTTACAATTTTTTTGTAAAGTGGGTCAAAATCGGGTACAGATGCAAAAAGGCCCGATTGTCTTTATTCTTTGTATATTAACTGAATCTCATTCTGTTGTTCATTTGTTTATTAATTAATTCCCTCGTCTCTCTGTCTCCTTGTCTCCTATTTCTTTTGTTTAACCGACAAGAATTTCCTTTGATTCCTCTACTTTCGTAAAAATTGCATGGGGCGCCCTATTTGGTCGCCCCTTTTAATTTATACCTATTTTGTTTTTCCGTTTGCATCCATATTTATTTTTTTTGTTAAAAGCGTTTTAAAAAGACGATTTTGCCCTTCAGGACTATTGACAAAACTGTAGACTGCAGGACAACTTCAACATGTTTTGACATGAAATTTTAGCGAATGAACTAATAACATAAGCATGTTTACTATGATATTTTAGCAAATGAACTAAATAACTTAAGCATAGTCTGAAGTTTTAGCAAATTAACTAAATAACTTAAGCATGTTTAGTATGATGTTTTAACAAATGAACTAAATAACTTAAGTATAATGAACTAAATAACTTAAGCATGTTTACTCTGAAGTTTTAACAAATGAACTAAATAACTTCAGCATGCATTAGCAAAAACTCATTAGAAAATTATATACTGCAAGACAAAAACTTAAGCAAGTTTAATCTAAAATTTTCGCAAATGAACTAAATAACTTAAGCATGTTTATTCTAAAGTTTTAGCAAATGAACTAAATAACTTCAGCATGCATCAGCAAAAACTCATTAGAAAATTACATATTGCAAGACAAAAATTAAGCATGTTTAGTCCGAAGTTTTCGCAAATGAACTAAATAACTTCAGCACTCATGACAAAACTATAAACTGCGGGATAAATAACTTCAGCATGCATTAACATGAAGTTTTAGCTTCAATGTAAAACAACTTCATGCTACACTAGCATGAAGTTTCTGTTTTTCTGATAAAGTTGCCGAGAGGAGAGAAGTTCTTTTTTCATGAATGAGGTTGCAGATCACACGATTTATCAGGGGTGTAAGTGTCATATTATTACAATTTTTTGTCAACTGACTACCAAATCAATAATTTTTAAAAATAAGGTACAGGTCAAAAGGTGACACAAATTTCAGGTACGACTGCAAATTCCCCGCTACTTTCTCATTCAATTTTCCAAAGCTTCATAATCAAATACCTAATTGTTCCTAAATTCTGAATGCATATTAATCCAAATACTCACTTCGTGTAATATAATGTTTTTCCTAGTGAGTTTGATAACTTATTAATTCTCATTAATTCAATACTCAACCATTGATAAAGAAATTATCCCCAAGCATCCCAATAACTTGTTCCACTCAAATAATCTCATATAGCTCGAGTTTAATTACATTACATTCTTAAACTTGAATTTTACCCGGAATTAGTGGCACAATCTATTCCATCATACAATAATGTATTAAACTACTTCAACAAGTCTGCGGGCGAGAATTCCCGAGTCTTGATGTTCGTACAACAGTATCTGTAAATATAAATCCACCAAATATATAGCTTATCAATCTAATATTTGAGAATTCACATTCTTTAACGCCAGATGTCCTTCGCATTTTTTACTAACATACAAATTTTTAACAAAACTAAGAGATTCCTAACGAACATTAAGCATAATGTAAACATACCAATATGACGATACCACCTAATTGGCATTATCCATAAGGATTCTTTCTTCCATTTTGCCCTATTTCACACTAAATATGCATAGATTTCATGACAATGCAGTTTAGAATATGATTCCACAAAATAAGAAATTAAGATAGCAGATAGTAGAAAGTTGTACAGAACATCATTGCAATCCTAGCAACAATTACGATGGTTAGCAGGATCCTACTCGAAGTGCGCAGAATGCACACTGTAATTCGCCCATGACTCGAGTAGCACTCTGTTCTTTAATTCGCCCATGACTCGAACAGCATTCTGTTCTTTAACTCGCCCATCACAGAATCTACTGGCACTTGGAACTAAGTTAATGGAGTAGCAAAATTAAATGCTTCCGAGAAATACAGAAACACTAGCAAGGATAAAAATGCAGCGTAAACAAAACAGTGAATCAGGCAAATCATCTTTTGATGTTTACGTGCAGCCAAAACTGTTCATATTATGATTTGATTTACAGAAATCTTCAAGCTTGAACTGAATCTGAACCGTTGAAAGCTGTTGAATGTGCTTTCCTTTCTGCTTGAAGCGACCTACACAATGTTTCAAGCTTTTCTTTCTGGTTCCTTGTTTTCTCCAATTGTTTCTTTAAAAGTTCACGCTGTAGAAAAATCAAGATATTTCAATATTTCTACTGTGAAAACAGAGTTCTACTACGCCTTCATGATTTGAGCACCAAGCCATATAATGGAAAAAGATAATGTTAAGAAGCTCTTGACGGAACAGAAATGTCATGCAACGGCATGCTATCCCATGCACAGAGTAGTATGGCAATATTGACCTGGGTTCCGAGCACAACAGTTAACAAGCTTCATGGTTTCAACACGGAGCAACATACAGAGAATAGACAGCAGGTAGATTGTGTGAAGCATATTGCAAAAAGAAAAATCACGATTTTTGTTATTATGATTAGGCAGCTGGTAGATGACTTGACAGTTTCAAAAATGGCGAAAACATGTATTACCGTTCAGAAAAGAGTTAGTAATATCACTTACTAATAACATTATGAACAAATAAGCATCTTGTACTAGTTTGATTTTGGACTTGCTACACATTCTACTATGACTTCTAGTTTACATTGTGGATAGGAACAATAAAGCTTTTCAGGGATATAGATGTCATTGCATACATTTAGTTAAATCCCACTTCAACACACAACCCTGATCAGGCACATGGAGAAATTTCCTTATTTTACCAATCTTTTCAGTTTCTATCAGGGGTTAAGATGTTAACTTTGACTTATGCATAATATAAGTGTGGTGGAAGAAAATAGTAAAGCAATGGTTGAACAGTTAATTTGATAGAGAAAAAGATCATATCAAAGTTTAAAACATGAAATAATTTAAAGGATTTGAATTCTGGAAATTGTGAAAGTTGGTTAGAAATGGGATGTGGTCAAACGTTTTGGAACACCCCGAAATGGAAGAGTGTTGTATAAATTGAAATAGAGGAAGTAATTAACAAAAGAAACCAGCAGTACAACTAATAGGAGTCTTAAGTACTGTTGGGGGAAAGACACCAGCACTCAAAAATAATGAGTTAAAAGTATACATTTGTAGTATCAAAAATTACCAATATGAAGAACATCAATTCGAACCTTAATTTCAAATGGTTCATATTGAGTAAAGTCAGTGATATGTAGAATATCAATTTGGACCTTAATGGTGTCCAGTTGTCTTTAAAGCTTTTCTATGTTGTTTCATAATGCTACTTTCAAGGGTCATTATAGCGTTTTCAGTTTTGCGATTACAACATGCATATATTAGGAAACTTACAGTAGATTGCTTTGCTTGGAGCATTAAAAGTTAAGAAATCAAGAGTTTCAGTAGCCGCAGTTGTGATGTTAGAGGAAAAACAGCTTATTGTATTAAGTTGCTATACGACTTGATTTTCATGGAAAATCTAGTCTACTCTGGATGTCATATACTCTACGTTGCTTAGTGTTCCTTAATCTGTCTGCTGCACCAGTTTTGCATCATCACTTGCAGACAACTAACAATAGGAATAAGCAACCAAAGACAACTGAGTAATTTCCTTTCTTTAAAAAGAGTTAAGAGTGATAGAGACAGCATTACCTCCTCCGCGAGTTCAATGAGAGTAACATCTGTCTTATCACATTTGCCCTTCAAGAAAGCATTCTCCTTAATTTGGACCTTAATGGTGTCCAGTTGTCTTTAAAGCTTTTCTATGTTGTTTCATAATGCTACTTTCAAGGGTCATTATAGCGTTTTCAGTTTTGCGATTACAACATGCATATATTAGGAAACTTACAGTAGATTGCTTTGCTTGGAGCATTAAAAGTTAAGAAATCAAGAGTTTCAGTAGCCGCAGTTGTGATGTTAGAGGAAAAACAGCTTATTGTATTAAGTTGCTATACGACTTGATTTTCATGGAAAATCTAGTCTACTCTGGATGTCATATACTCTACGTTGCTTAGTGTTCCTTAATCTGTCTGCTGCACCAGTTTTGCATCATCACTTGCAGACAACTAACAATAGGAATAAGCAACCAAAGACAACTGAGTAATTTCCTTTCTTTAAAAAGAGTTAAGAGTGATAGAGACAGCATTACCTCCTCCGCGAGTTCAATGAGAGTAACATCTGTCTTATCACATTTGCCCTTCAAGAAAGCATTCTCCTTCTTGAGTTCTTTTATTGATTTTGCCATCTAAAATCAGAACCGAGTAAACATCAAAAAAGATAAATATTGCGAGAGTAGATCTCTAAGAAATAGCACCTGACTTGGCAGAATGACCGCAGCATGAAGGTGAACTACTCCCTCTGCCCCAATAAACCTGACTTCCGTTCCCCATTGGTCCATCTAAATTATTTGACCTCTTTCCTAAAATGAAAACTTCTTTCCCTTCAACAATTCAAACTAATATAAACTAATACTACTTTACATAATTTCAACTTTGGTTTAACATCCTGCTTGATGATTCCCCCTTTTCAATTCTAACCAATATTTTAATCACCTTACTACCGAATTTGAATAATAATCTACTCAAACACTATTCTAACAGTGCAAGCTAAACTATATCTAGTTTATCAGGATTCAGGACGGAGGATTCAGGACGGAGTATAGAACCCTGGGAAATTGGAAAGAAGTTGAAGAGAAAAATGGAAGTAAAACCTTCTCAATATCTTGCTTGAACGTTTCAAAAACCTCATTGCTCTTCAGCAAAGCTTCCTGCAAGAATAGAACAAATAAGTTTTTTTTAATGTTTCATTTTCCAAATTTTCACGACACAAACACTACAAGCAGCTAAATATAGAAACATAATCCTTTCCGTTTTGATTTGAACAATTGGTTTGTCCTATAATCTGATACCTCTAAGAAGCACATACTGCAGTTTACTTGAATAAGATATATAAACAAATATTACAAGGAAACTTTTGCTTTATCAAGCACTAGGGAAGTGCATATTATATTGCTCTAAAACTATGTTTAAACAACAGGGAAACTAGTTTTTCATTCCCAAGGTTGGACTTCATTCCTAGATTCTACTTCCTTTTGCATTGGTATTTCATCAGTTCATAGGATGGTCAGCAGATTACGGTCATACGGCAACCCAGATGGGAACCCTACCACTACTTCCAGCCCATGCTAAGCCATCTCAGACCTCCAACATCCATTCATTAGGTGCACAGTTTCGTGAGAGGAGTAAAAAACCATTAACAAATCCTATAAGAGTTTAGCAGAGAGGAAGGCACAGGGATGAGACAGGGACAACATGGAGATCCTTGAGGTCTGTGGCAAAGGCACAGCCTATAGCACCACCATTTAACCTTGTTTAAGTACTTCAAGTTCAAGATGAATGTGGACTTGTGGAGACTGCCAAAAACAATCCTTCTCAGGTTTATCACACCCCTATGAATCAATTGGCTCCCAGAAGTCAAGAAGGCATTCAGTTCAAAAAAATTCTATTATTTTCTTGTCTATAAAATAAACCATAGAAGGGGAGCCTTGGCGTAACTCGTAAAGTTGCTGCCATGTGACCAGGAGGTCACGGGTTCAAGCCGTGGAAACAACCTCTTGCAGCAATGCAAGGTAAGGTTGCATACAATAGATCCACAACGGACCCTGCGCATAGCGGGAACATAGTGTACCAGGCTGCCCTTCTTGTCTATAAAAAAATATTACCAAATCGGATTAGTTTTTTCACTTTCGTGCAAAGGTTTCTAGAAAAGCTTGATAGAACAGAACAAAAATAGTTCCCAATAACAACAAGCCAGGTCAATCGCAAAGGGAATGAAAAAATTATCTCGTTTCCAAGTAAAGGAGGGTACTGATCTTTTTCGAACAGATAAAAAACGGAAGACTTCCGAACAAATAGGACAGAGAATATTAAAAAAACAGAAAGGAAAAAGACCCAAGAAAGTGAAAGCTACCTAAGATTCTTAAACTTTCAACTCCAACAAAAACAAAGGGACCCATTTCCCTGATACTTCACAACCAATACATCAGCAAAAGGGGTATTCACTAACACGTGCAGTTCTCTGATAATCATATCAGCTCTTTCCAAAAAGGATTTCGAGTTGAAAGGTAATATGACTTGGAAAAACTAGATCCCTTCAAATTTCTTGTAACTTAAATAAATTTTGTCACCTATACTGTTTACCAAGATCAATATCTAATGATCTAATCAATAATTCAATATAACCAAAGTTATGTTGGTCATTCGCCTAATCAAAAACCTTTTTTATAGGAAATCAAATATTTTGAGGCATGACAGCCAATACAAATTGTCCAAAAGAATGCCTATACCAACAGAAACTGCAAACCAATACCACAAGTAATCACAGTCTTCCTGCATGTGATCTCACAACTGTTAGACATCTTACTGGATATGTTTGGTGGAGTGACTTCAGTTTGACACGTCATATTATTGCAAGACTAACAGACTAACCTGGAATTGCTGGAACTTCTCTCCATCAGCTGTCAATTGTAACCGCAAGTTCTTCTCTGTTGCTAGTAATTGTGACACTTGGTCAGCATATATTTTCATTTGGGACTGTTCCTGCTTTAATTTCTCCTCGTGTTGCTTAGTTTTCAAATCAGCAAGCTGAAGTTCAAGATTCTTTTGCTTCAACTGCAAAGAGAAAGACATTCATCAGACCTTTATTCAAAAAGAAAAAACATTAACACCTGCAAAGATGTTTTATAATCTCAATAATACTAGGAGATTTTAAATAAATAAGAGCAAATGTGAATCACCTTGTTTGCAAATTGCTGTTCCGAGAGAGTATACTGATCTGCAAGTTGCTTCAGCTTGCTCTTTAACCTGCAGTTATTGAAAGATAAAAAGTATTCAGAAGGCTAATCCTTCAATGAGCTTAAACAGTTTAACTAACACACGAAATTGACCCCCATTTTCAATTCAAACAATTCATAAAATTTGTGGATTTCCACAACTAACCCCAATTAACAGCAGAATTCTTGCTAGAAAACATCACATGCCAGTCCAAAAAGAGGGTGGCGATGGAATACATAGGAACAAAGCAGGATAAAAGCGCTTCTTTTGACAGAAAGTTCATTAGACTAAAGAAGCCAGTACATGACAGAACTGTCAGTCTTTTTAAGAAAAAGAACCTTCGCTGTGAACATTCAAACCCAGTCCTAATTTTCGGTAAAGCATTATAATATTATGTTGTCGGAATATCCCACTATGCAAGTGGCATGCAAAAGAGTTGAAAACCTATACCAAGAAATGATTTCCTAAAAAACAATACCCGATCAAATGCACTAATTGATATCTGAGACCTCATGGAAGCACCAAAAGTTAACATAATAAAAGCCCTCAATTGAACAAAATCATTTTCCCCTTCTGAATGCTCTTCCATACCTTTCCCTCCAAAATTCCTACACAGGCCAAAGGGGCTACATGCTCCACATTCTTCTCCATCTACCCAACATCACGTCTTTAACCATAGCCAGCATCGACCACCATAATCCAAACAGATTCAATATCGTTCAGCATAGCTGGCTTGCAACCTAGCAATTCACTAGTATGTGATCCAGTCCCGTCCAACATTTTGACATAAAGCATCAGCTTACACACATTACCCTTTTCCTATTAAAAAAACTTTCAGCTGTTAGAGTCATTCCCCTTATTGTCAACCATGGGAACAACCAGACCTTTGGCACTCTGGAAATCCGAACTAAAAGGCGTCAGAAACTTGTATCCTCTCTTTTAAGCATAGGTGTCTAACGGACCGGGTTGAGCCGGTTCTGGACCGGCCCAAACCGGTTTTAGACTGGACCAGTAGGTAGGGAGCCGGGCAGGGCTGGGTTGGGACGGGGAACGGATTGTGCCAGGTACGTTCAAGGTACCGGTTAACTGGACCGGTCGAAACCGGTACTGTCAAGTTCAGTGTTGTGAAGAGTGCGAAGCGAGGAAAAGCGACAACACTCATTTCACGATAAGCGAAGCGCTCGCTTTTTTGAAGTGAAGCGGAATTTTTAAAAAAAAATTAAAATTGAAAGAACAACTACATAACACATAAGAAAGGCAATAAGAACTAAGAATACTTGCAGAAACTGGAAAAATTGGGCAAAAATTTTCTGAAGGTAAAAACAAATTCGCTAGCATTTCGGCGCTTTTTGGACGTTTAGAAGAAGAAGCGCTCGCTTTTTGAAGTGAAGCGGAATTTTTAAAAAAAAATTAAAATTGAAAGAACAACTACATAACACATAAGAAAGGCAATAAGAACTAAGAATACTTGCAGAAACTGGAAAAATTGGGCAAAAATTTTCTGAAGGTAAAAACAAATTCGCTAGCATTTCGGCGCTTTTTGGACGTTTAGAAGAAGAAGCGCTCGCTTTTTGAAGTGAAGCGGAATTTTTAAAAAAAAATTAAAATTGAAAGAACAACTACATAACACATAAGAAAGGCAATAAGAACTAAGAATACTTGCAGAAACTGGAAAAATTGGGCAAAAATTTTCTGAAGGTAAAAACAAATTCGCTAGCATTTCGGCGCTTTTTGGACGTTTAGAAGAAGAAGAAGAAGAAGAATGAAGATCAAAATTGCAAAACATACCTGTTGAAAGTCGCTGATGTATTGTTGAAGAAGAAGAAGAACCCTAGTTGATGCTTTGAGATTATTTCAGAAATCAGAAGTAGATGATGAAGAGAAGAAGAAATCGCTACTGTTGTTGAAGAATAACCCTAGTCTCGCTGCTGTTGAAGTCTTGAAGAAGTCCAAACAGTTTTGTGAAACCACGTTTTTTAATAAAATAGGGCTTGGGTATTTTTAAACAAATAAGCGGACGCTTCTAACGCTTCTTCTCGCTTCACCGCTTCTCGCTTTTTACAGAGAAGCGGTCGCTTTTCTTACCAGAGTTGCTTTTCTTACCTGAAGTGAAGACTTGCACGCTTCGCCTCGCTTCTCGCTTAAAGTGAGGAAGCGAGCGCTTTTTTAAACACTGGTCAAGTCAAAGTCGAACCGGTTAGTTGGACCGGTTCAACGGCTATTTCAAATTTTTTTTTTTGAAATTATGTTGACCGTTGGCAACGGTCAGCTGCCATTTTGACAGTTGCCCAACGGCTATTTTGCAAGAATAGCCCTTTTTGGGCATTTTTTTTTATTATCAAAAATAACACTTTTAGTATTTACTAATTTAGCTCTTTCAAAAATTATAAATATACACCCCTCCCCCCCTTCTTTATTTCTTCATTCATCTCTCAATTCTCAATTCTCAAACCCAAATTCTCATTCTCTCATTCTTCACTTAAATTGCAATCAACTATTTGGCTCTCATTTTTTTGGAATTTATTTATGGTATTATTTGAAGTTTGAACTTTGAACAATTGACGTTTCTTCGTGGTAACATTGGAGTTGCGAAATTCAATTTAAAGACTTCAAAAATCATCAAGTGTTCAATTTATTGCGGAATTCGATGCATTCGTTCCAACTCTTTCTCTTATTTAATATTTTATTTGCATATTTAATTTTGGCGAAATACATAAAGCGCTCCTTTAAGTTGTCCCCAACGATTATTTGAACACCTTAACTTGCCATACGACCAGACAGGCACTTCTATTTATCACAGGTGTGTCTCGTGAACACTCGAGTTCAACAAGCCTCATGTGTGAGTTACACTCGCTGATGACATGTCAATCTGACAAATCATTGAACGACACGTACATTTCTTAAACAAATTATAGTCTATATTAAGAAAGAGTTGTAATTTTTAGTTAAAAAATAAGAAAAAGACCCTACTTTCCCAAATCAGACCTTAAACCACCATAAAATAACCAAAAAAAGTCATAAAACCTATTTAGACTTTGTTTAACACCATGGACGTTGCAGCTCCATTCAACCGACTTCGAACAAACCCAGTTTCAGTCGTCAAACAGACTTCTTCGAGTAGACTTTGAACAGATCCAGAAATTTCGAACCGAACCATCTTCTTCGATAGACTTTGAACAGATCCAGAAATTTCGTCTTCTTCCAACAGACCCGACCATCATCTTCTTCGAACTGAGTTCAAAAAATATCGAACCAAAGCCTATCGAATCAGCTGCAATCGACATGAATCTATAGATTCCGTTTCACAAAGAAGCTTCCAAAAAGATTTCGAATATCCAATCGATTTCTACCTCCAATTTTCAGATCCAAACAGCTCAGCTTCTTCCACAATGGGCAGTGAAGAACGATGGAATACGAACTCAGATTTTCAAAATTTAAGATGATTTTTCGATACTTCGTTCCAGATTCGAAGTGGTGGCGATGGAAATTGTGTTTGTGTTTTTTTCGGTCATGGAGGGTGAAGATGGAGAAGATAATTTGGGACAGAAAACGGCAAAAGATGGAGGAAGAGGTGGGGTCCACATTGATTTTAGGGGGAAAAAAAGATAAACCTAATTTTAAAGATCTTCACGCGCTTAGATTTAAGTGTAACACACAAAATTTGCCATGTCAACGTAAGGGGTTTAAGAGAATATACTTCTACCAAGCAGAGGTGTCTGTCTGGTCATATGGCAAGTTAAGGTGTTCAAATGATCGTTGGGGACAACTTAAAGGGGCGCTTTATGTATTTCGCCTTTAATTTTTATTAGCAGTTAAATTTTCATAATATGTTTAATGCTGCAAAAAGTGTTTGCAATAAGGTTGCTAATCAGGGTAATCGGGGAAATAGAAAAAGTGGTACTACTTCAACTTCTAGTAGTAATTTAAATGACTTTACACATGTTTCTGAAACATCACCAGATAATAAAATAAATTATGAACAATTACAGGAAGATTTCGGTATAGAAGATAATGAATTAGAAATTGAAAATGAGACACCACTTACACCTAGTAGTGTTGGAGTTGGTAGCGGGGTGGTGGTCGTGGCGCTAGTAATAGACCACTTGTGGCCCGACTAGTAATCGGAGAATGATAAGTAAAGTTTGAAAATATTTTGTGGAAATAGAGAATTCTGATAGAGTTAGATGCAAAATTTGTAAAGATGATTTTAAACATAAGGCTGGAGGAAGTTTAGGGGGGACTGGGACACTTAGTAGACATATGAGAATTACTCATCCTATAGAATGGGGCTCTGATTTAGATTAAAATCAAGGAACTCTAAACCTTAGTACTGGAGGACTTATGAAATATGATAAAATGAAGGATCATGAGAAGTTAGCAAAAATGATTGCTTTGGGTTGTCTACCTTTTTCTTTTGCTTCTTCATCATAATAACTTATTATGTATATTCAAAGAATTTATAATCATTTATTTAAAAGGTATCCCTAGAAGTATGTGTAGATCTGATATCTTTAGACTTCATAGACTATATCAGACATACATATATTATTTTTTTGACCACCTTCCTTGTACAGTTTCTCTAACTTCTGATATTGGCCATGCACTTAATGAAAATGATTATTAGACAATTACATGTCATTGGATAGATAATAATATTGTATGCAAAAACGTATTATCGCTTTTAAATATGATGAAGATCAAAGTCATACTGTTATCTTTATAAGTACTACTATTTGCGAAGTTGTTGCATTATACAATCTTAATAAAAAAGTATTGTGTATGTCTTTTGATAATGCTTCTAACAATAATGTCGTTATTTCAATATTAAGACTGCATTTGAAACCACCACTTGACGAAATTTATCATGTTAGGTGTGCATGTCATGTTTATAATTAAATTGTTAAAACTGGCCTTGATTTATTTCGACTGAGATTACTCGTGTTAGAAGAGCAGTTGGCATTATTCAAGGAAATAATAGACAATCTAGAATTAGGGAATTTATGACTAAGTGTACCGAGCATAACCTTAACCCCAGATTCATGCCATATGAAATTGATACTAGATGGAATTATACATACTTATTTTTAAAATGTTGCTACAAATATAGATTGTTGATAATTGAAGTTGCTAATGTGCATCGTACTGATCCAAACCGTATGTTAACAACTAATACTTGGAAGGTCATTAGTGATGTTAAATTTTTACATAAATTTTATACAGCTACCGGTGAGTTTTCAGGAGCATATTACCCTACTGTTACTATGGTTTTAGCACATATAGCTGAAATTTCTTTTCTACTCTCTGAATTTAAGAAGAAAGAAAAATATAAGGATGTTGTTGAAAAAATGCAACGCAAAATTCAATAAATGTTTCTTTCCAATTCCTCCGATTTACTTAATTGGTGATGTTTTAAATCCTTCTATTTAGATGTCTAATTGTCACCAATTAATCAATGTTTTATATACTTATATAGAGATTGGACCAACTCAAACCCAAGATACATATTGTTGTATGAACAAGCTAAATGATTATTTACAACAATTATATAATTATTATGCAAATATAATTGACGATGCTGCTATTAATGTTGGCAATGTTAATCCTACTATGCATTGTACTACTTCTACTGCATTTGCTATTATGGATGAAGATGAAGGCCTTGATGGTTATAATATTTGGTCTATATTTCCTTCCACTCAAACCAGTAGCAGGAACATTGATGAACTTCAATTCTACTTGCAAAAAGCAAACAGAGCCTCGCACAAAGAAATTTTCACCGTTGGGATGGTGGCATGAGAATGAAAAGCAATTTTTTGTTCTTTTCGTTATGGCTCGGGACGTGTTGAATGTGCCAATTTCAACTGTTGCATCACAGAGTGCATTTAGTCAAGCAAGATAACAACTAGGAGACACATGTCACTCATCGGGAAGCAATGCTTTGGAAATTTTAGTATGTTTTAAAGACTAGATTAGATCAGAACGAAGAATTCAGGGACGCGAAGATGTTGATAAACCAGAAGACGAGGAACTTGGAGATATATTAACACATGGTAGCCCATCTGAATTTAACACTCCAGAAGATGACCAAGAAGTTCATATTGATTATGAAGAACTTACTAAGGTAATGCAAAACCTTTGAAGTTCTCGATTTATATTTAATAATTAAACTTTGAATTTACTATTTTTTCATTAATTTAGTTGTTGTAAATATAAACTTTAATTTGCAAGTTCGAATTAAAAAAAGAACTTGCAAATTATAATTTTTTCCATCTTCATTGTATTATCTTAAATTCTTAATGAAATATTCAACTATAAGGATTTTAAAGCCTTTGAAATTTCTTCAAACACTCTTTTTATAAGATTGTTTTTATGTTTTACATTTTTACTTTATCTTAATATAAATTACGATAATTATACAAAATACACAACAACAAAAAAACGGTCCGGCCCAGAACCGTTCCGGATCAATATTTCACCGGAGGGGCACGGAACCGGTATTAAAAAGCCAGTAACCGGTCTAGTCCGGAGACCGGCCTGTCTCCTTTTCCAATAACCCGGACCGGACCTGCCCCTTGACACCCATACTTTCAAGTAACCTGTGATAGTAAAACTTCACCAAGAACAATTCCCTCCCACTTGCTTTCCATTTCCAAGTGTTATGTTCTAACTGTGATGTTTTGCTTATATAGTAATTTCATAACATTTTGGACAGCATCTATCACCCAATCTTGTAGATATCTCTTAAACCTCAACTCAAATAGGCAATGATGCCTTGTGTCCTATAGACATGAAGAATTGTCATATTGTTCCGACACATCATGTTGTAAATAGTTGGAAAAGCAGCTCTGAAGATATCATTACCACACCACATGTGCTTCCGGAACTAATTCTATTTCTGCTCCCAACTCTAAAGTTATATCACTGCTAACTCTTCATATCACTTTATGATATATCTCCACCAGTCCACTTTTACAGGGTAATGATTTTTCGATTCTCTACCCTTTTTGTGCACCGTACTTGTCTATGATAAATGTGCTCGACAAAGCTTGTACCTCGTTGCTGAACTTCCAGAACTACTTCCCTAAGAGTGTTTGATTGAATACCATCAAATCTTTCACTCCGGGCTCTTCATCCATTATTCGGGATGTGACCATCTTCGAGTTCACAAATGCAAATTTTTTACCATAATTCGTAACCACAAAATCTCTTTGAAGCCTATCCAGTTTTTCCATGACACTAGCAAGCACGTGCATCAGAAACATGTAATATGTCCGAGTATCTGACAAAGTGATCTTGATTAAAGTCACCTTTTCCCTTTTGATAAATACCTTTTCAGCTATCGTGCTAGCCTCTCTCAACCTTCCACATCACTGCGTTGCAGACTGCACAATCCTTAGATAATCCTAGTGGCGCCCTAAGTCGCAGAAAGTTTTCTCGTTCTACGATACACATCAGCTAATTGTTCAACATTGTCCCACCTCCTCCTTGGCATAACCTCGCACTTCTTAAATTGATGCTCAATCCCAACACTGCTTGAAACCACAGTGTACATATTAATGTTTTAATTGGGATATTTTTGCATCACAATATCACATAACATGCGGATATCATCTGCTAACAGAAAGTGTGATACTCTGATACTATCCTGCCCTCCTTAATTGGCTGAAAATCAGTTCAAAAGACCTCTTGCTACAAATTTATTCATCTATCTACTCAATACTTCCATTACTAGAATAAATACCCTGGGAGATGACGAATCACCTTATCTCAACCCTTAACATTTTCCCAAACAAATTCACGTGCTCCCATTAACTAGAATAGACAATTCCACTGTCAATGTGCATAACTTTATTTTCTTTTCTCCACCTTTCTTCATACCCCATCTTCATAATTACAAAATCGAGAAAATCTCAATTCAAGTGGCTATGAACTTTGCATTTTTGGAATGTAAGAAAAAGGTATTATTGATCAAAATACTACTAAACTTGTGTTGTGAGGACACTTCAGGAACAATTTCAAAAACTCAGTTTCTTTATATGATAATCAGTGAGGTCCGGACAAATCTTGTGTCCATCAGACTATCTGTACCATACAAATGTTCATATTGCACTATAAACACGAGGGAGATGAGTAGTTTTCAGTTTGTGGATGCCCTTTTCCTATATTTTGGGACATCTCTGATCTTTTTCCTATATTGTCCACCATATATACAGGCAAGCATGGTCCCCCATAATCTTTTCTTAACCTTCCCAAATCTTATCCCACTCCAACAGAAAAGAAGACCCTTTGTTGTTCTAGGCATGATTCAATTTAAGTTCCAATTGTACAGATTTTCCTGGTTTCCCCTATTTTTCTAGAATACATACCTCATTAGGCTAGCAGTGCTGCGCTCAGAATATGTCTACCTTGTATGAACACCTTCTGAGAATTTGACAGTCTCATCTAGCACTTTTTTTATTAATATATCAAAAAGCACCTTAGACTCTTGTAGATACTTCCCACTGCACTAATAAGTTTGTAATCTTTATTGTTTGCTCCCTCTTTCTTTGGTACAAGTTCAAAAAAGGATGCCTTGAGACACTTTCAAATTCCTTGGACTCCTTGAATGGTCATTTTCTCAGGGATCTCACCTTTAACTGTGTCCCAGCATCACTGAAAGAAAGTCACTGTGAAGTCATCTGACCTTGGTGTTTTATCCCTGCACAACTCTGTACTGCTTCCCTTAGCTCCTCCACCATATCCCTCTCCAACACATCCTTATCTCTCCCCTCACCCCCAAAAAAAAAGATTTTGACACCTACTAGCATTGGTATCCACACCTCCTCTTCATTGTATAATTGAGTGTAAAACTCCACTACTGCTTCTTTTAACTCATCCTCTCCCTCGCACATTGTTTCACCCACCCCACGGATTTTACATAGTTTTTTCCTAATATTAACAATCACTAATCAATGCATGAACTTTTTGTTGAAGTTCCCTCTATCAATTGCAACGTTCTATCTTCTTGTCTCCATATAAGCTCTTGAGCTACAAGCCTTATAGATAAACTCTCCCTTCAGTTCTCTAGTGGAAGGTAGACAAGGCCAGTCCTATATATGAAAAGACTATCAGAAACCCATTGAAGTGTATCAAGTTCAAGTTGCAGCATCTGAAAGAGCTTCAACGTTGAAGTACAAGAAAACAAGTTCTGTAGAGTGGGCAAAAGCAGAGACAAGAGAAAAGACTGTATGCTCTTAATGGTGAAACTCAACATAATGAGACTCCTTAAACAAGAGCTTTCAATCTATTTTTGTAAGGTATATTACTTCATTTACAAGGACACAAAATAGTTTCCTAACTAATACAGAATAATCTGCTATTCCACATATTTTATTCAAAGAATATAGACATTTTAGACGCAATAAATTTGGACGTCTATCTTTTTTTTCAACCGAGAAGTCCACCAGGGGCCAACCCTTGGGACAACTCGCAGCCTTCGAAACTCGGGGATAATGGGCTCGCCCCTCAACCCATCTCTACATAAACACCAAGCTTAGTTCGCATGGTGCAAATTGGACATAGCTCTAGCTTATTTGTCCCAAAATATGCCTTATTCACAAATCATAGCATTGAAATAACACTGATAGTTTTTACATACCATTTTTGGTATAATGGTGATTAGGAAATCACGGCGATCCGTTGTTTGTTATTTCTTTGGGTTAGTTAACAAGCTAGAAATATAGAGGTGGATTTATTGACCCCGTCTGCCTGTGGAAGATGAACCTGGTTAACCTAGAGATCCACACTCCAACAGCAGTCCTATCCCTCCAAATCAGCACGTCAATCCCATCTTTATACTATTCCATCTACCCCCGGTGTCATGCTCCACCCTCAAACCTTTACATGGCTGCCCACTAACTTCATAACCTTTTTTTTTAATTTTAAGTTTTGAATTCTAAATACAAGTCATCTTCCAATCACATTAAATACAACAACGACAACAACGACATTTCCAGTAAAATCCCACTAGTGGGGTCTGGGGAGAGTAGAGTGTACGTAGACCTTATCCCTACCCCGAAAAGGGTAGAGAGGCTGTTTCCCGGAGACTCTCGGCTCGACAAGAGAGAGAATAATATCATAAAAGAAACAAAAGAAAAGGCATGTAACAGCAAAAGATGCCAGAAAGAAAATAGCAACGAATAAGTGAAAGGACAATAGCACAAAACAATAATGTGAACACAACATAGATCGGTAACAAACCTAAAACAAAACTCTATCAGACTACCGGGTACGAAGAGGGAAGAACTCTCGACTACCCCCTAGACTACCACCCTAATGCTCGACCTCCACATATTCCTATCAAGAGCCATGTCCTTGGAAATCTGAAGTCGTGCCATGTCCTGCCTGATCACCTCGCTCCAATACTTCTTAGGCCGCCCTCTGCCTCTTCTCGTACCTGTCAAAGTCAACCGCTCACACCTCCTAACCGGTGCATCTAGGCTTCTCCTCTGCACGTATCCGAACCATCTAAGTCGCGCTTCCCGCATCTTGTCGTCCACGGGAGCCACGCTCACCCTCTCCCGAGTATCTTCATTCCTAATCTTATCCAGCCTAGTGTGCTCACACATCCATCTCAACATCCTCATTTCTGCTACTTTCATCTTCTGGATATGTGAATTCTTGACTGGCCAACACTCAGCTCCATACAATATGGTCGGTCTAACCACCGCTCTATAGAACTTACCTTTGAGTTTCGATGGCACATTCTTGTCACACAGGACTCCAGACGCTAACCTCCATTTCATCCACCCCACCCCCAATACGGTGCGTAACATCCCTGACCCTAAGTACTTAAAACTTTCTCTCTTGATGATGACTTGTGAGTCAAGCCTGACTTCCACATCCGTTTCCCTCGTCACGTCGCTGAACTTAAATTCCACATATTCCGTCTTAGTCCTACTCAACTTGAAACCTTTAGACTTCAGGGCCCGCCTCGCGTCTCATCAATCAGAACTATATCATCAACGAACAACATACACCATGGCACCTCTCCTTGGATATGGTGTGTCAGTGCGTCCATCACCAGAGCAAATAAGAACGGGCTGAGCACAGATCCTTGGTGTAACCCCATAACAACCGAAAAAGGCTCTGAGTCACCTCCCACAATCCTAACCCGAGTCATAGCTCCATCATACATATCCTTTATCGCCCTAATGTAAGCCACCGGCACACCTTTCACCTCCAGACACCTTCAAAGAACGTCTCTAGGAACCTTGTCATACGCCTTCTCTAGGTCAATAAACACCATATGCAAATCCCTCATCCTATCCCTGTATAGTTCCACCAACCTCCTGATAAGGTGGATAGCTTCCGTAATAGAACGACCCGGCATGAACCCGAACTGGTTTTCCGATATAGACACCGGCGTCCTTATCCTCCCTTCCACCACCCTCTCCCACACTTTCATGGTATGACTTAGTAACTTGATACCGCTATAGTTGTTACAATTCTGGATATCCCCTTTGTTCTTGTACACCGGAACCATTGTACTCCACCGTCACTCGTCAGCCATCCTCTTTGTCCTGAAGATAACGTTAAACAACCCAGTCAGCCACTCCAAGCCTGCTCTACCCGCATATCTCTCGTCTGGTCCGGTCGCTTTACCCCGACTCATTTTACCCATCACACCCACGACCTCCTCAACCTTAATGCGCCTACAATACCTAAAGTCTCGGTGACTCTCGGAGTGCCCCAATTGCCCTAACACGATGTTTCCATCCCGCTCTTCATTCAGAAGTCTATGGAAGTACGACTGTCATCTTTGCCGAATCTGGGTCTCTTCCATCAATACTCGATCGTCCTCGTCTTTGATGCACCTCACTTGATCCAGGTCGCGAGCCTTCTTCTCTCTCGCTTTGGCCAACCGAAGCAACTTCTTGTCCCCAAGTTCCTCATAAAGCCGACCAAAAGCAGCAGTCTTAGCCTCTGTGACCGCTAATTTTGCCTCCTTCTTAGCCTTCTTATATCTTTCTCTGTTCGCTCTCCTCTGATCCTCGTTTGTGCTCTCTACTAACTTAATGTAAGTCACTTTCTTGGCTCTTCCACTTTACCTTGGACCACGTCATTTTACCACCAGTAGCCTCGGTGCCCGCCAGAGTAACCTTTCGAAACTCCCAACACCTCTCTTGCTGCCTCCCTTATACAGTTCGATGTCGCTGTCCACATAGCGCTAGCGTCCCCACCACTCTTCCAGGCACCCATATTCGTCAGCGGCCCCTCCAACTCCTGCGCATTATCCTTAGACAAAGCTCCTCACCTGATCCTCGACTGACCCCGTACAAACCTTTTCTTTCTCTTCATCAAGATACCGACGTCCATCACCAGAAGCCTAGTTGAGTTACGAGATTCTCACTCGGGATCACCTTGCAATCCTCGCACAACCCCTTATCACATCTCCTGAGGAGGAGATAGTCAATCTGAGTCTTAGCCACCATACTCCGGGAAGTAACCAAATGTTCTTCCCTCTTCGGAAACATAGAGTTCATGATCACCAACTTAAAAGCTCTAGCGAAATCCAACAGTGAGATACCACCCACGTTCCTATCACCAAAGCCGAAGCCACCGTGCACCTCACCATAGCCACCAGCAGACGACCCAATATGACCATTGAAATCCCCTCCTATGAATAACTTCTCCGTAGGCGGAATATCTCACAGCACCTCATCCAGCGCCTCCCAAAAGCACCTCTTAACCTCCTCGTCCAAGCCTGTTTGCAGCACATAAGCGCTAATGACATTGAGAGTGCTCCCTCCAACTACTACCTTAACCGCCATCAATCTGTCATTCACCCGTCTAACCTCTACCACCGACTCTCTAAGCTCCCTATCTACCAAAATGCCTACTCCGTTCTTGCCCTTCACGACTCCGGAGAACCACAATTTATACCCGTCTACATTCTTCGCCTTCGATCCTACCCACCTAGTCTCCTGCACACATGCTATATTGACCTTGGAGAATCTTCGCCAGCTCTATAGACTTATCCGTCAATGTCCAATCACATTAAATAAGACCACTAAAATTAATTAAATGCCACCCAAAATTCCCTTAATGACTACCCCACCTATTCCCATTGCAGTCAAACCATCTACAATTCAATACTGTTCTAATTCCCTGTCCATGTCAGACCATATGTTTTGGTCTACATCATTATTTTCATAAGTGTGCCCCATATATATATCCTTGACAGATATAACCAAAAATATGGCATTAAAAAGCTACTAACATATGATAAATAAACATGGTAATCTTACATCTCATTCTCCTTCAACTGCAATAGGCATTCATCTTTTTGCTCTTCCAGCTTGTTGCTTACTTCCTACGGGGGAGGAAAACAAAGAAAGAAACTGTCAAGATATAATCAAGTTAACCAATCCTTTATGGCAAAAAACAAACATAACTTTGGAATTCTAATCTCAAGATATGTATAGTTGCCAAAGCCACTCTGACCCCACGAAGGCCAATCCTTCTTTATTGAAGTGAACTAACAACCTTTATCTTCCTTATTCTCGTCTTCTTCCTTTTCGTTTTAGGTTGGATGTACGAGTGGAGGCATGGGGTTAGTAAAGAAAAAAAGGTTTGTTTATTCATGGAGGAATAGATAATCCAAGACATTGACGGTATGAATTACAACATAACAAGAAGGAAGATAAAAATAGAGTAAAGAAGAGAGTGAGGCTCTCTGAACAAAGATAACCAAAATTCAGATGATTGCACAGTGCTTACAATGTGGCTTCTTAATTTTCCAGCATAACAATGAAGAGAAATACTATGACAAAACGTCGTACTTAAGTTGGCACCAACATATAAAATAAAAACAAAGCATTTCCACAAACCTAAGAAATAATTTCCTTCACACAAACAGTGGTGGCACATTGCATGTTCTTTTGAAGATGATAATTACTTTAAATATAAATTACTAAGATTTAGAAGCAAACTCATGGTTCTAAGAATATTTTCTGACTAAATATACAATCAAAAAGGAGCAAAAAATTCGAAGAATATAGTCAGGAAAAAGAACGATGTAACTTTAATTCTTGAAAATTACGGGGGTCATGGAGGCAATTTTGGGGTATAGCATTTAAGAGAGGCCAAGGTAGTTAGTTCAAGGGTTGAGCTTTATAAGTAGTGTAGATATCACAATCAGTGTTTTAAAAGGTGTTTTCGGGGCGAGCCCTGGTGCGAGGCGCACCAAAAACGCACCGGGGCGATAATGTGGAGCGAAAGTCTCAGGAGGCGTATGCCCAGCAATTCGGGGCGTACGCCCGGGCGTTTGGGGCACATTTTTTAGGGAGGCGTAAGCCTCAGAGATTTTTTCAAATTAAAACAAAATTTGTTGAATAAGTCCTTCATATAATACCCAAATTCTCAAAATTCGGCTTTCTCAAAAGTTTTAAAAAAAGGAACTGAAATGTATTACATTTAAAAGTCAAGACTTTTTTTTACTTATTGAAGCCCCAATTCATGGTAGATTTTGAGAAGAAGAAAAGGCTTCTTGTATTTATGTGTATATTTACATCCCCATGAGCAAGGGAATTTATACAAAGCTCCTTATGTTAATTAAAGGAAATAAAATAAATCTATACAATCAATTCAGCTATCAAATCAGAATAAAATCAGATCGCCTAAATATAATCAAATCTCCTGAAATCATGCTAATCAACAATCTTAAATCAAATATGCTTGAATCATGATAATCAACACTCCCCTCAAGTTGATGCAAAGATGTCGCACATGCCCAACTTGCAACTCAAAATATGGAAAGTTCGTTTGTTGAAACCTTTGGTAAACACATGAGCTAGTTGTTGTTCCGATGGCACATGAAACAAACACAAGACACCAGTTGTAACCTTTTCTTTGATGAAGTGTCGATCAATTTCCACATGCTTTGTTTGGTCATGCTGGACTGGATTATGAGCTATACTGATGACAGCTTTATTGTCACAGTACAAGGAACGCTTTCCTTTTTCATACAGTCTCAATTCCTGTAGTAGCTTTTGCAGCCAAAGCAGTTCGCAAACGCCTTGGGCCATAACTTATATTCTGCCTCCACACTTGATCTAGCAACTACACTTTGCTTCTCCAAGTAACCAAGTTTCCTCTTACGAGCGTACAGTCCCAGATGTTGATCTTCTGTCATCTAAAGATCCAGCCCAATCCGCGTCTGTAAAGGCTTCTATTTGGAGGTGATCATGTTTGGAGAAAAGTAGACATTTCCCTGGAGTACACTTCAACACTTCAGATACCGCAAAATGTGAAAGACAGCTTGCATATGAGGATCTCGGGGATCGTGCATGAACTGACTCACCAGGCTAACTCAATAGGCTATATCTGGTCTAGTGTGGGAGAGATAAATGAGTCTTCCAACCAGCCTCTGATATCTTTCCTTATCAACTGATTTTCAATGGGCGATTATGCGGGTCTGCAACCTGCCATACCGGTTTCTTTCAAAAGATCCAGAATAGACTTCCTTTGAGAAATAAAGATTCCTCTTTTGGATCTAGCAACCTCAATTTCCGAGAAGTACTGCAATTTTCCTAGATCTTTGATCTCAAATTCATGTGCCAACAACTTTTTCAATCGAGACATCTTCTCTTTGTCATCTCCTCTCATTACTATGTCATCAACATAAACTATGAGAAGAGTGAATTTATCCGTTTGATGTCTTATGAAGAGGGTGTAATCAGCATTGCTTTGTTGGTAACCGAAGGAGATCATTGCTTTGTTGAATCTGTCAAACCAAGCTCTGGGGGATTGCTTCAGTCCGTATAAGGTTTTCTTCAATCTGCATACCTTTCCTCGACTCTGTGCAGTATCAAATCCAGGAAGAATTTCCATATACACTTCTTCTTCTAAGTCTCCATGAAGAATGGATTCTTCACATCAAGCTGTTGCAAGTCCCAATCAAGATTAGCTGCACAAGATAAAAGAATTCTAACAGTATTCATCTTAGCAACAACAGCAAATGTCTCTTGATAATCCACTCCATAAGTCTGAGTGAATCCCTAAGCCACCAATCTTGCTTTGAATCTTTCAATTGAACCATCAGCTTTGTGCTTCACAGTAAATACTTATTTGCAGCCAACCAACTTCTTGTCTGGTGGTGAAGTGACAAGTTCTTATGTCTTGTTTTTTGACAAGGCCTTCATTTCTTCAATCATAGCTTGCTTCCATTTAGGATCTGCAAAAGCTTCCCTCCAATTCTGGGGAATAGACACAGAAGAAATAGACAAGGCAAAGGCTCTATAGGAGGGAGACAAAGAATTATATGAGACAAAATTAGATAAAGGGTGTTTGGTGGTGCAAGATCTGACTCCTTTTCTGAGAGCAATAGGTTCATCTAACTCCTTAGGAAATGTAGATACCTCACCGGTAGAAGAAGGTTCAGCTTCGGTAGATTGCATGATGGCTTCTTCTGCTCTATTTTTCCTTGAGTAAGTTTTCAAATCAGGCATGTCTAAACGCCCAATAGTCTCCCCTTGAATTCTTTCTCCAATTTCACTTTCCTGTGATAATGTCATCAAGAGGTCCAGTAATGGAACTAGGTAGAATCAGCTCTTCCTCCTTACTGCTCTCCCCCTGAAAAGGTGATAAGGTAATACTGAAATAGGGCTCAGATTCTCGAAAGGTAACATCCATGCTAACAAAAGATCTCCTAGAGGGAGGATGATAACATTTGTAACCTTTCTGTGTCGGAGAATACCCAATGAAAACACACTTAATAGCTCTAGGATCAAGTTTCCCAGAATTTCTAGTGTGGACAGAGCAAACACACCCAAACACCTTTGTAGGAACAGTATATTCATTCTTACCCTTTAGAGTTTCCAGATGACTTTGAAAATTGAGGGATTTAAGTGGCATTTTGTTGATAAAATAGGCAGCCGCTAGAATAGCATCCCCCAGTAAGGTTTTGGTAGATGCATGGTGAATATAAGAGATCTTGCTACTTCTAACATATGCCTATTTTTTCTTTCAGCGACCCCATTTTGTGCACTAGTGTAAGGACAACTAGTCTGATGGACTATCCCATTGGACTCCAAATAAGCACCAAATCTTTTATCCACGTGGTCGCTGCCATTGTCAGTTCTCAAGATTTTATTTTGGCATCAAACTGAGTACAAATCATCTTATGAAATGACTGAAAACAAGAGAAAACTTCACTTTTGGCTTTTAACAACTATACCCAAGTCATCCTAGTGCAGCAACCAATGAAAGTAACAAACCATCGACTACAAGACAAAGAAACAGTTTGGGTAGTACCCCGTACATCAGAATGAATAGTCATAAACGGAGTTGTGCTTCTATTATTACTCACAGGATAAGAGTTTCTAGTATGCTTGGCATATTCACACGCATCACAGAACAAAGATTCAAATTGAATCCTTGAAAACAAATCAGGATATAACTTCTTCAAAACAAAGAATGATGGGTGTCCTAACCGTCTACGCCGTTGTATTATTTCTTGGTTGACATCCTTACTTTCCCCAAAAAAGGCTTGACCAGAGTTTTGAATCCCATCTAATATATACACATCATCATGCAATCTACCACTGCCAATCATTTTCCCTGTTTGAAGATCCTGGAAAATACAATGATCGGGAAAGAACTCGATTTTATAGTTTAGAGTTTTGGTGATGGCACTAACAGATAAAAGGTTGATTGGGAACTCAGGGACATGGAGCACATATGATAGTTTAATATTAGGAGTATAAATAACAGAACATGTTCCAGAGATAGGTGTTAAAGAACCATTGGTTGTTTTACCATTATCTCCTTTGGGACACGGAGAATAGTTTTGAATGCATTTAAAAGAGCCTGTCATGTGTCTATTTGCACCAGAATCGACAATCCAAGAATTAAGGTTATCAGTACCTGATTGCACATGATTGGATGTGGCATCAGCGGAGTCAAGTTTGGCTTGGAGGCGACGGAGAAGCTGAATTTCATCCGAAGATAAGATTTCTCCAGAAACCGTCTCCTTGAATGTCTCCATATTTCAGCCCAATCAGAAGGAGTTTGTGTTGCGGACAACCAATAAGAGAGAGAAAACTCGACCTCTTTGATAAAAAAGGAACCCTAGTACTGCGAGGGAGATAACTCACCTTAAAAAGGCACTCTGATACCATGTAGATTTTGAGAAGAAGAAAAGGCTTCTTGTATTTATGTGTATGTTTACATCCCATGAGCAAGGGAATTTATACAAGCTCCTAATGCTAATTAAGGAAATAAAATAAATCTATACAATCAATCCAGCTATCAAATCAAATCAAATCAGAATAAAATTAGATCTCCTAAATATAATCAAATCTCCTGAAATCATGCTAATCAACACTCCTAAATCAAGTATGCTTGAATCAACACTTACTCTTGTCTGCTAGTCTAACAAATATTCAATTTTTTTTTTACAAATACAAAGAGAACCCAATTCTCCTTCATAGCAACAAGTTCAAAGTTCAAATTGCAGGTTAGTCATCCTTTTTATTCCTCCATGTAGAAAACTTTATTCTTTTCGATTCAAGTTACTAGAGCTTCTAAGTAGCATATAATAGATTGTTTTGACTAATTTTTTGTGGGGATGAAGCACATCTCTCTCTCTTTATATATATATATATATATATATATAT